>JANHGN010011389.1:2160-45224 GCA_024605025.1 Megaceryle maxima
AGTATTACCCTATGCTTGAGCTTAGCTTCCTCCATTTCAGCCCAGGAGTAACGACAAGCCACTTCCCGAGCCACTAAATCATGCTCCTTAGCCATATTACTGTAGCCACACGCACTCTCAAGGTCTTCCCAACGCAACTCAGCCAGTTCCAGGCGCAATTCTCGCTCCCTAATGAAAGCACCACACAACTGGCCCTGAGTCCGCTGCTAACTCCGCTCGCAGCCGCTTTTCCCTCTCAGTACCCAACTCGGCCTCAGCCCACAATCGCTTTTCCTTCTCAGCCTCCATCTCGGCTTGCAAATTCTTAACCAGCATCTCTAATGCCTTATTCGAATCTCGCTCCGTTTGCTCCACTACACATTTCTCTTTCTGCGCTGCCATCAGTGCTGCCCCTAAAACGGCACAAACTACAGCCTTTCCCTTTCCAGCTCTCAACCTACTTTCCTTTGCCAAGTCCTTTATCCGTTCTGCAACAACTAAGGGAGCTTGCCAGCTCAGATCAGCCCAACCTTATCCTTTTGACATCAGTCACACTTCATAGCTTTTCAACACCTCTAACAAAGGGGAGCAGTCAAGGTCACGCTGAACCCGGGTAGCCATGACCATCCGCCGGAGAACTCGGGCTCTGCCGATTAAACGTCCTCCCTTCTCGACTCGGCCAATATCCCCTCTACGGACCTCTTGTCCTCTTAATTTAGGGGATCCTGTCCGTGACGCCGATTAATGTCTCGTCCCACTCAGTGGACAACAAGGGAGGTGAATCTTTGGGATCCCCCGAAAGAGGCTGTCCCTGCACGGCAGGGCGGCCGGGGCGGCAGAGTCACGACAGTGACGCCGAGGAACAATAACAGAACTATTTATTAGTTCTCCCTAATGGAACAGTACGGATAAAACTGTTCATTTTTGTAGACGATTACTTTACGGCGCGACTAAACTCTGAGGAAGAAAAAGTTATAAGGAAAGGAGAAATAGAAGAGTGAGAGTGAATAAGAGAGAGAGAAAGAGAAAAGACTATCACCACCCGTGGATCCAGCGCCGTCTCACTGGATTAGTCCAAGTCTTCAGTTCTTCGGTGGTGGGTGCACACCGATCAGTATTTTTCTGTCCCTTTTACCCTTGAGATATCTGAGTGGCATTCCCAGTTTCCACAGGAAGTGGTGTTGATTTGCATGAGCTCCGTAAGCTACAAGTAGTGTGGTGCCTGCCATCCACCTCCCCCAGGGCGTAGTCGGCAGGAGCGCTTAACTAAAGAAAAGACAGAGTCCCACCTCTGCAGAAGTTATCTCTTCCTTTTGTTAAGGCATATCTGCAAGGAGCCAAAGGAGGGGGCACAGAGACATTGAGATCAATCAATACCTCTTCCTTCCAAACAGGTCTTTCCAGACCTTATCACCACACAAGGTTTGAGGCACACGATAGCCGGGCTCTTACAAAAGGTCATCCAGTCCAACCCCCCTGCCAGAGCAGGATCACCAAGACCAGATCACACAGGAATGCATCCAGGCAGGTTTTGAATATCTCCAGAGAGGGAGACTCCACAACTCCCCTGGGCAGCCTGTTCCAGTGCTGTCACCCTCACAGTAAAAAAAATTCTTCCTCATGCTTACATGGAACTTCCTACGCCTCAGCTTCCACCCATTGCCCCTTGTCCTGTCATCAGGCATCACCAAGAAGAGCCTGGCTCCATCCTCCTGGCACTCACCCTTTATGTATTTATAAACATCGATGAGGTCACCCTTCAGTCTCCTTTTCTCCAAGCTAAAGAGCCCCAGCTTCCTCAGTCTTTCCTCATAAGAGAGATGCTCCACTCCCTTAATCACCTTTGTGGCTCTGCGCTGGACTCTCTCAAGCAATTCTATGTCCCTGTTGAACTGGGGGACCCAGAACTGGACACAGTACTCCAAATGCGGCCTTACCAGGGCAGAGTAGAGGGGCAGGAGAACCTCTCTGGACCTACCAGCCACACCCCTTTTAATAACACCCCAGAATGGCATTGGCCCTCTGATTGACCCCCAGATCCTTTTCCCCTTCACTGCATTACGACGGATCAGTCCCCAACCTATACTGATATCTGGGATTGTTCTTTCTCAGATGCAAGACTCTACACTTGCCCTTGCTGAATTTCATTACATGTATTCCTGCCCAACCCTCCAGCCTGTCCAAGTCTTGCTGAATGGCAGCACAGCCTGCTGGTGTGTCAGCCACTCCACCCAGCTTGGTGTCATCAGCAAACTTGCTGACAGTGCACTCTGTGCCCTCATCCAGGTCATTGATGAATATGTTAAACAGAACTGGTCCCAGCACCGACTGCTGTGGGACCCCACTAGTTACAGGCCTCCAACTAGACTCCATCCCATTGACCACAACTCTCTGGATTCTTTCCTTCAACCAGTTCCAAATCCACCTCACTACCTGATCATCCAGAACACACTTCCTCAGTTTAGCCATAAGGTTGCTGTGGGAGACAGTGTCAAATGCCTTACTGATATCAAGATAAACCACATCCACTGCTCTACCATCATCTAACTACTTGGTTATGTCCTCATAAAAGGCTATCAGGTTGCTGAAACATGACCTCCCATCGAGGATAGTGCTGAGGATAAATTGCTCCTTTACCTTTCTGGGCATGGAGATTAGGCTGACTGGTCTATAGTTGCCTGGGTCCTCCTTCATACCCATTTTGGAAATTGGAGTGATATTTGCCCTCCTCCAGTCCCCAGGCACCTCTCCTATCTGCCATGACTTACTGAAGATGGTGGAGAGTGGTCTGGCAATGACCTGTGCTAGCTCCCTCAGCACCCGTGGGTGCATGCCATCAGGACCCATGGATTTATGGATGTCCAGATTACTCAACTGTTCTTTAACCCAGCTCTCATCAACAAGGAAAGACTCCTTTGTCATGCTATCCTCTGGTGCCTCAGATGTCAGGGGCTCCTGACGACATCCAGCAGTATAAACAGAGACAAAGAAGTCATTTAGTAACTCCGCCTCCTTTGTGTCCTCTGTTACCACGGCACCCACCTCATTCAGCAGAGGGCCTACATTGCCTCTAACATTAGCTTTTCCTGCAATATATTGCAGTAGTAGGGTATGTAGCGAGATTCTGCAGTAACATCAGTGTGTAACACAACTGCTGAATTACAGTATTTTGCAATGTCGTATCAAAAGCATCATAAAACCAAACAGTCAAGGAGAAACAGCTCAATCTAATATAATGGTTTTGTCCATTTTTTTTTTTTAAGTGCTTGCAAGTGTTCCTGCAAGGTCCATAGAGAGCTTTCAGATAATTTGTGAATATATTTGTAGCAAGAAAAAAAAAGCAAAATTGAGATTAATCTCCTGACTTCTTCTTCTAACATAATAAGTCATCTATTTAGAGAACCTCAGTTGCCACTGTAAATTCAAATTATTCCACAGGAAGACTACACAAGAGTTTGTTCTGTATTTCAGTTACTATCATCTTGATATAACCTGGCACTCTCCAGTGTTTTGCAGTCATATGGTTCACTGAAACATATTGAAATTGAGGAGTTTTGATTTTTATCTTATGCAGAAGGAGGTATCAAGTACAATAAAAGAAGTAGCTATTTTAATGTTAAGTTCAACATTGGAATGTGCTTCAGCTGGGAACACAAAGTATAAATGTACAGCTGAGCTTGGCACATTCACACTACAGAAGCTTACTGTGTTTGGTAGGGGTTGGATTTTTTCCTTAAGTGATAGGCAGGAATCACAGATGTCCTGAAGTAACTCACCTGAACTAAAACAAAAAACAAAAAAAAGAAAGAAAGAAAGAAAGAAAGAAAAAGACATTAAGAAAGACAGCACTAAACACCATAAAATAATTTACAATAAATACAATTTATTCGATGTAGATATGAAGTTGGAAACTACAAAAAAGTTTTTAGACTTTAGACTATATGAATAAAACTGTATACATTTAAAGGTCTTACTAAAACCAGCTGTAATAATACAGTATAATAGCAGCAAAAATACACTCTCATTACAAATATTATAGTTCTTTCAAAATACTTTGAAGGAAAGAAATATGTAATTATGCTTATTTTTCATCTGTGAAGAGTAATAACATGATTTCTTTACATATTTACATGAAAACAACAAACCTGGTAGCTGAATACACTTTAAAAATCCTCTCAGGCTGCCAAGATATATTTTGTATTTCCTAGAAGAATTCTTTAAGTACTATGTCATAGGTCAGGGGAAAAAAAGAAAGAAAGTGTGGTAATGGTACTATATTCAGTTACGTTGCTACTTTCAAAAAAGCAATGCAAAAATATCACAGGCCTATGCTTGCTGGTATTTGTTAGGTATGATGGTAGGATTAAAAGACAGTTTTATATGGAGCAGATACTGGGTGTTTGTTTTGACAAGACTTAAGCATGTGTAGAAGAACTGGAATATATAGAAAATATGGAAAACATTCTGATCAGAGACAGTCTTTAATGTATTTTTCATACAACAAGGATATGCTTTACTTAAGCACAAATTGGCCAATATGTGATTTACATACACTAGTACTCCTTTATCTACACTTAATCTCTTATTTCACTCTAGTCCCAAGTTTTGTATTAAAAAATAAATGTAGATACTCAAACCTGCATTTGTTGTACTGGTTTAGGTGTCCAGATATAACTATACACCAAATACAGGAACCTAGATTTGTATTCAAAGCAGTCAACATACTGAGTGCTGGCATGTTAAGCGTTCCTGTATGAAATGTGAATCTGAAATTTGGAAGCTGAAGCATTTTCCTGAGGATTCAGAGCTCTACTTGCTTTCTGAAAGCAAGACACTACTGACTACCAGCTTCCTTCTCTCCTGTGTCTTCTTGTGGGAGCCTTACCATGGAAGAAAGCCAGAACTGGAGTAGGACAGCAAATTTTCTCTGATTTCCTTTTCTCAATGTAACTCTGAAAATTCCACATAAATGATGACTAATATCTTATTGAATATCTGACCTAATTTTTTAGAAGCCTAATTTTAATTAACTTTTACACTTAAATGTCTTCCTTTTGCAAATCTGGACTTTTGCTATTTTGAAAAGGTTACACCTTTCTGGCAGTGAGCCCACGTGGCAGAAGTTCTGATAGATTTATTGCACAGCAGACACTATTTTTTCATACTCTCTCATGGTCTAAGGCAATTAAAGACATATAGTAAGTGGCTTGAGGACTGTTAAAGGCACTGTTTTTTACAGCTTCTGTTTTGGCAAAGCACAGTGTCTGATATTGTTTCTTCTTTGGAACTGGATAGGGTTTGGGGTTTTTTCACTGTTGTGAGGTGTTCTTTCTTTTTCACATGAGCATATGTGCAACAGCTGTTGTGGTAGCTGTGATCTAGGGACTTCCAATGCTTAAGTCATGATCCTCTACAGTTTCAGTGAAAGGACTAGGTTTATAGCTGAGGGCTAGAAAAGACTCATATCCTCTGTGCACAAAGGGGAGACACATGATACATGCTTACTGCTGTGTTAAGTGCACACCATGGGTAACAAATTCCCCAAACTGAAGTTTTTCTCAGAAGCACTTGGGTATAAAATTCTTTATAATTTCCTCAAATGAACTAACAGCTGACATAATCCTCCTAACCCATCTCATATAATAAAACAATATCAATCTGGTGTGTTCTTCTCTTCCCATCTGCCTAATGATGTCATTTGTGAACTTTCCTCCATCCCTATTATGCATGAGGAAAGATTTTTCCAAATGACATTCACAAATCAAGCTGATTTTGCTAAATTAATTACATCTGCTTCTTACTGTTGTGTACAAGTGTAAGATTTTTAAAGTATGCTAAGTTATCTGAAACTTAATTCTTTTTTAATATATGGAATGCAATTTTGTTGAGGAAAGAAAAAAAAATATTCCTTTCAGTTTAAAGGTGGAAGACAATGTGTAGCTTGTCTGCTACTCAGCTAATCTACAGCAACAAGGCTGTCCTGAAAGAATCATACTATGCTAGGGGGAAAAAAGAACAAAACAAAACAAACCAGAACAAAGAAACCAAAACCAAACCAAACCAACAAACAAAAACACACAAAAAGCAAACCAAACCAAACCAACCAATCAAACAAAAAACAACAAAAAAAAACCCCAAACCAAAACCAAACCAACAAACAAACAAACAAAAAAAGCCAGAAAAAAACCCCTTGAGGTTATTGTGTTGTTTATTTTTGGTGGGGAGGGGTTTCTTTGTTTTGTTTGTTTCTTTCTTTTTAATATCAGGAGGACCTCTAGCCAAAGTTCTACATTAAAATAATTGTAAGATGCTGTCAGTCTTTCTTATGTAAGCAGGCAAGAGAAGCTTGCTGAACTAAGCACATATTAAGACAGTTTGAGCAGAAACTCATTTGGGTGACTCTGGGAATTTTTCTAGGAACAAACATAGAGATTAGAACATTAATCAGTAAGCTGTGTGAGAAACTGCAGAGATTGTGAAAGAAAGATTTTGTGATGGTAACAGATCATGGAAGCAATGGTGTCTAAAACCTGAGGGCAAATACATGCCATCAGTTTACCATGGTTTAACAAGTTACTGCTTGTCATCAGAACAATTTTTTTACGGACTGAAGGAAGGTGACAAAGGAAATCCTATCATTCAGTAAACACTGGAACAGAATACATATCTTGGTGATTGCTGTCATTTCAAAGCAAGCTATCTTCCAAAATCTCTATAAAGAAAGAATACACTTGTAGAAGGGCAATTGGAATACAAAGGCCAAAAAATGATATAATGTAAACCTGACACACCTGAAAAATAGCTACAGGTAACTGAGGGATGGATTTCATAAACTGAAGTGCATATAATTGCAAGAGAGTCAGATCATCTTGAAAACACACCCCTCTTTTAAATAAATAGACTAAGCCAGCAATAACTGAAAGATGATGTGTCTTAATGCAAGCTGCAGTGAGACCACACTGAAGTAAATTATTTTATGAAGCATATGGATTCCAGCTAAGGATACAAAGATAGTTATTGTGGGTCAGTTTAATGTAGTAATGGTAATTGGAGAGTAAGTCAGAAAACAATGAAGAAAAGGATTTTGCTTTATGTGCAAAGCAAGTTAGTTCTTTGAAGGAAAAATGAAACTTGCGTGCCTTTGGTTCTATCTGTCCTATAGGAAATCATAATTCTGTGCAAAATTTGTGCAAATATCGAAATTCAGCTTGTCTTATGGACCACTCTAAAGCAAACACCTGCAAGATCAAAATCTTACCCATTTGAGTCATAAAAAGAAACTTCTCCCTTACTTGAAATAACTGTTATTCTAAACCCAGAATACATTATGTAATCTTTTTCGTAAAGTTTGTGATGGAAATTTTGTCTATGTATGAAAGGTAATATTTTTATTATCTTAATTTTCCTGGTGTAGTTAAATCAGTCTAACTTCAATTAAATTAAAAACTTTATAAGACCATTTTTATGATGCTACAGCTGAAGGATGTTTAATTTAGAATATCTTGTTCTTATATTAAGATCATAGATCAATAGCTATCTAAAATAATTACAATAGTACAAAATTACTTATAAGATGCTAATGGAGAAAAATGGAGGGAATGGGGAGCACTATCCCTTATTTTGCTGGAAACTGTAAAACACAGTAAACAGAATGCTTCCCCGAGACTACGGAAAGAACCTGTATCAGAGCTAGAATCTCAGAAATTCGTCCTGTATTTTTTAGGACCCTGTATAGAACTTAGAAATTGCCATCTTTGCTTATGGATCACTTTTAGCACTGGTACTGTGAATACAAGTGTTATGATAGATTGTGTCAAATTTATATCTGAAGTATTTGGGCTCAATACCATAATAGAAATGAGGTTTGCCTCATGGCTGCTATGAATTTGGTCTATACAAATGCTTTGAAATGAGAGGTCTGATTCTTCTCTCTGGTAGATATGTCAGTGGTGATGATATTGGAACTGATGGCATTAGACTTATCTGCATTCAGTTGAAGGTGAATGAATCAAGCTTTGTCTTAATCACCAATTGCTTTCCTTATAACCCTGAGCAAGGTGATCCATGTATATTTAGGCAGTGTGCAGGTACATGAAAGGAATTATATTTTTATATTTTGTGCAAGTTTAATGATTGTTGGGTTGAAAAATATATGATCTTGGGCAAAATATGGCAAAATACTGCAAGGTAACATATAAAGTTTTAAATAAGAACTTTCATCACCCTTTGTAGTTTCTGTTGAGCTTTCCATATACTTTTTATTTTATTTTGATACATTTTTAACCTAATGGAGATAGAACAACAATGTAAAAATAAACATATTTTGGAAATTTCCTTGAATCATGTTTGAAAAAATAAAGATACTTCCTTGTTTCACAGCACAGACATCTAAATGTATCTGAAATGGATTCCACTATTTCTGCAAAACAATGTTGAGTGGAATTCATTTCACTATATTTAGATGTCTACTGCTGAAGTAGTCAATGTAGGAGTCCTTTATAATCAACGTGTATAAATATTTTATTAATTTGACCTGGTTTAAGATGTTGAATTTAGACTGAGGTGAATGGTGTTGTACAACTTACAGAATGATTTGAATAGTATAAAAATGCCAATTTCCATCTCAAAAGTGAAATTTAGATAAGTGATGCAGATGTTGTCTATGCTGATGCTGTAGACACCTACATGTGATAGATGCAGCATGCCTATGCTACCACCTGCTTCATAGAAAGTTTGATCTTGTATGTGACTATTCCAGAAAGAAAAACAGTATGTCCATTTTATATCTCAGTATTCAACTGAGTTCCCGACTACTTGATTGTAGTGCTTCTACCCTGGACTGGTATCCCTGACCACTACAGGAAGCTGTGTGTATGTACAGAATGGGCACACGCAGTTTTTTGTATTCCCTCATTCCCTTATATGGGCAGGACTATCACATTCACTTTGCCTTTAAACAGATGGCCAGGAATGCTTTTATTCTTCTTTCTCCATTTTGAGGATTCCCTTTAGACAAAGCCCTTAGGAGTTACTGTAGTGGAAACATTAAATAATGATAGACACCCACTTCACATGAATGTGTTTCTACAAAAACATGGTGATTGTATCAGATGGTATGTTATGCTGTTAGTTTTTAGATTGATTTTCATAATGTACTCAGACGCATCCCTGCAAGTCATTAAAATGGTCACCAGACTGAATGGAAGTTACTGTTTCTCAGAAAGGGAAGATATGTGCAGAATTTCATGTCCATAGTAGGTTAGGGCTGGATGATGCTGCTTCAGGCAAAATATTGTTGATTTATATGGTACCTTCCCTGTGTTACAGATGAGCTCTTTGAACTCACAGTTTAGAAGTCAACAGGCATCAGGAAGTCAGGGGAAGTTGATGGATGATATTTTTCACACAGGAAAGCCATCATTGTTGTCCTGGTTTAAGCTTTTTTGTCGCTCAGGACTATTCATTTGTTGAGTTTCTTGGTTTGCAGGCAAATGATGTAATTTATTCTTCAGAGCAATACAGTTATCATGCTCCAGATCCTTGCATTTTAATTAAGCGCAATTGCCACTTTAACTTAATTCCCCACCACCACCCTTTTTTTTTTTTAAATTTGATTTTGTATCATCATTAAAAAATTGACTGAATACTTGATTCTGTATGAGTTAGCACTCAACTGTATAGATGGTAAGGTATATGAGCTATACCCTAACAGCTGCAAAGCTCTAGGTAAAACTCCAGAGCACAGATTTATGAACATCTCATTCATTAGTGCAAAATAAGAACAGGTATTCAGTCCCAGCAGTACAGACAGACTTCTAATGAATATTATTTTATTTACTTATATTAGTTATTCTTTACTTTTTGACACATTTTGCACCAGTGCTCCAAGGATCTTAGAAGAACTCTAACATCATTGAAGCATTATATATTTTATATCAGAAGTATTTTAACCATAACACAAGTATACTGATTCTTTACTCTCTATTTAAATTTAGATTAAAACGACACTTATTTGCAAGTATGTTTCACCAGGTAGTTTTTATGGATTTCCAAAGTTCAGGATGGTCACCATAGAATGGAAATAATGATTAGTAAACTCCAAAATGCAAGTATTTTAAGACATGAAGTAATGCAGTCTTACCTGTAATAATGATTTTGGGTGAAGGCAGTAGCAATGGAGCACTAGGAAATACCCACATTTCATTATACATACAACCACTCCCCCTCTATTGTCTTGTACATAAGCAGCTCTGATGAACGAGATGGAGTACTCTAGGTTTTCTGTAAAAGGCTAAATCTTGAATTAACTAAGTCACATGGAAGTTTTCCATTCACCTAATAGCATTAAAGCTGGCAATGGATTCATTTCAGTTTGCTGGTCTGTCTGTCTTCCCCTCTACTTCTTTTTTCATAGAAGGGGGCTGTTAAATCTTGGTTCATGGCAGCCTCCAAAATTCATTCTGGATTAATCATCCTTGAATGAGCTTTTTATGCTCCCTTTCCTGGTTGTATAGCTGGAAGAACATTTCCTGTCTTCCACTTAGAACCCATACAAGAGACATAAAAATCTATCAGTGGCTTATTGCAATCTAAGTACGTCACATTCCAGATCATAGTTTTAATTTAAATCATGCTTTACCTACACTCTCATGTTCAACATAGCCATTGCTTCTAAGCAGAAAGGGGAAAATATTACAAGAACAACATATTTCTTTCTAACTTTTTTTTTTTAATTTCTTGATTCTATGCAAAAATACGCTCAAAAAATGCAGAATAATTAGCAGTAATGTTATTCTTTAGTATGTTTGTTGATTTTTTTCCCAGTAAATACTAAAGAAACATATCTTCTGCCATATAAAAGACAGATTTTAACATTTATTTTTCTGTTTAAAGTGTGCACTGTTTTTTTTTCTTCAAAATCTGCACCTGGGAGTAATTTTCAAAATGAGCTTTAAGGCAGAGTATTTCTCAAGCCATTGGCTGTTGTTTTTGTACTAATTGTTGTGGTTTGTTGTTGTTTGTGGGTTTTTTTAACAGAATAAATTATAGGACATAATTTTATTATTTTTGCATTAATTTTCTCTTCTAGTTGGTGCCAGTGTATATGAATCCTGATAATTGATCTTGTTTCTCAGAAGAATAATGATTTCATTATAATGCCTAAGTCCAAAAAATCATACTTCTAGAAATTGCAGGGTTTTTACTTGCTAGATTACTTTCTTGCTAGAAACAGATTTATTAAACAACACACACTCAAAATGCTCTTCTCTTCTACCCTTTCCAAGTTTTTAAATAACAGAAATCATAAGGACTTGCTCATTCATTTGCTATTAGCATAAATTTACTTTTTTTTTCTTAAAGAATTTCTTCTACATGCAAATTTGAGGAATGTGATTCAAATACTCCAGAAAACATCAAGAAGATCAAATGCATATGTCTTATCCTGTAAGAGCATCTTAAGTTTTGCACTTATGAATATTGATGGAATATGTACCATTGTTTTATTTGGGGGGATATTATTTAGCAAATAAATGTTGTTTCTTGTTAGTTAGGTCATTAACATGGCAAAATAGCACTGTATATTCACAACAGGAGATAAGCTTTCTCTTGCATCTATCTGCTATTTTCCTTTTACATAGATCTGCTTATTAACATTCTCAGCAAATCAAAAGAAATCATTTTCATAATCTTTATTAATAAGCAGTAACCAGGCTTCTTGATCTTTCTCTTCTTTTGATGCATCTGAAGATACATGTTATTCTACAACGAAACCATTTAGGGTGAAATTCACAAGCATAAGCTTCCTGAAAGATAAGATGACAAGAGCACTTTTAAAGATAATTTTTTATTTCTACCGCCTTAACAGTCAGAAACACATTTCCTTCTGTTACCTATTCCCATATCCCTTTAATCACTATATTTTATACATTTTCAGATCAGCTTCAAATCCTTAGACTTATCTAAAAAGCTAGAGATTCCAAGCCTATAAAGGTTGTCACTGATAGGGATAATATATTGAGTGAACCAGTTTTCCAGAACCAATTTTGAAATCTAAAACCAGGATGTAACTATTTGTATAAAATAGCAGCAAAGGTCAGATTGTGTAAAAGATTTTTTCATGCTGGAAAGGATCAGAGATTGGATTGTTGCTATTACTTCAGTATAAAAAAATCTGTTTTTCAGAAGCTTCCTTCAGGGAAATATCAATAAATAGCTTTAAAAAAAAATTAATTTCTCTACTGTATATGTACCTATGTACTGTGCAGATTTTAGTTTATGAGGAGCTCAAAAAGTGAACATGATAGCCTCTGTTGATGCTGATGATCAAGATTGTCTCCTTTCTTTCCAACAATATTTCAAGGAGACCTGCAAATGCACAGAAATATAATAAACTGATTTGAGATTAAGTTTTTAATAAAACCCATAAAATGTTATTTAAACATAGATAATCCATAGTCAGAGGAATTGACATACAGAATGATGAAGTATGTGTGAATGCTGTTTGAATTACCTCATATTTTGCAGTTAAAGACTGAATTATTTTAGAATCTGTCTCTTGTTCTCACTCTGTCTGGCTCTTAACCTAAACTTTCAATAACTTTAATTTTACCAAACTTTTCCTTAATTTCCAGGATCATTTCTTTTTTCTAGATACTTACATATTTTCTAAGTACATATATCACTCAGTGAAACCCTTTTATGATTCATTATCTGTTTTGCCTTTCCTTATTTGTATTTTCTGCTGTTATTTTTATGTGTTTGCTGTCATTGCAGAGATGTTTTCTTGTTCTTTCGTATTTCTCTTCTATGAAGTAGACATTATGAGGGATTTCTTTTTTTCTTCTGTATTTTCTTCCTTACTGACTTTGCTTCTGAGACAGTTATGAGCTGTAACCAGAAAAAAAGATAAGTTTTTGCAGCTCATGCACTTGGCATGGAAAGTAAGAGGGACAGGGTTTTTCTGCAGACTGAAAGTGTAGTGAGTGTTATCCTTCAGCTCCAGTACTTTCTTAAGCAGTCTGCAGAAACTGCCACAGTGTTACATACTTCAAGAAAACAAAATTATAAAAAGCATGTGATATCTACTCACATATAAACAAGCTGATTGTAATTTTTATAACATAAAAAGCCCCCAGCTTTTGGCAGAATTTTGGAAGAGTCAAAATTACTTCAGAATGTAGTAACTGCTGCAAAATGTGAGTGAGCAGATATAAAAAAACCCCATGAGAGTGAATCACTTTTGGGACCAATGACCCAACAATAATAGTATATGCTTCATTATGAAAAATGTTTGCACTACAGAGCTCAATTTTTTGGGGGTTAGTTTTGTTTTTTATTTATTTGATTTGTCTTTCTTTATTCTTAATAAGGTATTGTGTCTTTTCCTAATTAAGATTTGTTAGTTGAAAATCTTCTACATAGTCACATTCTTGATATTATCCTACAGAATTTGTACTACTGTCTAGTTTTGAAGAGTTGTTAGCAGAGGCTGTGCTTAATCTCTGGATTTTAAATTGCAAACTTTGCAATTGCAAATAATTATCTGAAAAGTAAACATCCCCAGTTCCATATTTTACTTGTCTAATAAATATGAAAGTTTGTCTAAATTTGTGTTAGAAAAAAAAAGTAAATATTTTTTTTAATGCCATTTAATTTAGGATGACCCAAAGGAAAGTTTATAGGACCTTTTTTGTGATATAGCAGCTACCTGGAGAATTAAGATTTATTTTAAAAATGAACAAGAATTAATCATTGTTCCACAGAGCTTGTCATCAGATAGGTAATCTGCAAATTTGTCACTAATATAACCCAAATATATTTGAGAAGAATACAGTGTATTTTAAAAAGTGATAATTAATGACATGCATTCATGAGTCTATGTTTAATTTAAATGTGCCAATTGGTCACAGCTGCTGAAAGAGTTCTTAGGAGTTACCCCATTTTTAATGAAAATAACACCATGGAGTTGCTACAGTACCAGAAGTTTTAGGCTGGTCTTTATGCTGTTGACAGAAAAAGCAATGAATCTAAATTTCTCATTGTCCATCATAATATATATTTCACAAAAATTCTCTCAGGATATTATTTGAACTAATGTTTACAGCATAATGCTGTGACTGACAATAGGATTCATCTAAAGGGTAGGAAATTTAAGGGTGGGGTTCAGTTGCAGATCCTAGACACTTCAGTTTAAGAGTCTAAGTGCAGTTGTCTAAATATGAATGAAATGTTCAAGTTCTGAGTAAAATTCAGAGACATTTGAGAGACCTTTAATATTCAAATAATCTACAGAGAACAGTCAGATGTGTCATAGAATGTACAGGAGACAGCACTCATATTGATTGATAGCCAGTATTCAGGTGGATATGCTAGGACATCTCACAGGGCAAACCCAACCCAACTGAATTATTGCAATAGTTTGGATTCTATTCTGGCAGGACTGCTATTCAGATGAAGAACCAACCCAGTTCAATCTGAAGTAACCATACATTCAACCCTATTCAGCTGCCTGTGATTCAAGGCCTAGTTTTGTTCAAAATAGCTGTTGGCTCTGTTTGACTGAAAAAATTGTTGCTAAGGTACAAAAAAGTAAATGCTATAAAATCATGAAAAATAAGGAAAGCAAAAAGGCAAAGAGTTAGCTGGTGAAATGGGGAGAGTTACTATCTCAAGGATTCACATGGAAAAATACTGACATCAAAACTGTATACAGCCCTCCCTCCCCAAAACAGGAAATCAATAAGAACACAGCAACTCAGCAATATTGTCAACCCAGTCCCAAATGCAACAAAAGCTCACTTTTCTCTATGCAGATGATTAATGAGCATACCATTGATTAATGCAGTAGTTTGTTACTCTTAGCAATCCTCTGTGCATAGCACATACATAAATGATTGCTTTGTACTCTCAAATTGTGTATAACCAGTTTCTGAGGTATCTTTGCACATGCTACAAATTGCCCAAAAAAGTGACCCAGATATAAGAAATAAGGTTAAAATAAGAACCTGAGAAAAGATAGGAAGTGCATTCCCTCATTCTCTTAAAATGCTGTCTGGAAAATAAATAGATAAATAAATAAGTAAAAATCAGAGACGGTTCTGTCTCTTCTGCAGGATTAACAAGGTAGATACCCTCTGACAGAAGCCACACTTCAAATTGTGCTCTACTTAGGAATCTTCACCTCTACATACCATATTCTAAGTAGGAAAAACAACCAATGAATGCCTATAGGGTGAAATACTTAAGAATGCAGTTAACACTTTTCAGAGAAGTTAGCCCTGGATCTAATACCACACTGCACTGTGAGAGCTCAACTGTGTCTATGTATGTAGATAAGTCTGTCTGCCCAAACAGGCACTACTTTCAGTAGTTTTGTAGTCAGGATTTCCTCTATTCATTGAGAACCAGAGCAGTTTACAAAAACCACACATTTAACACAACATGTGAAACTGTAGTCATAGTAACCTGTTTAGGTTTAGATTTAAAATGGGTATGTCACGCTTCAATTGTTTTCACTCAGACTGTACTACAAATTACTTTTGTAATGACCAAAACCCCAATAGTATTAAAAGTAACTGTCACAAACACAGGTGAAAAATGGAAGGTGAAGGAAAAATCCATTCATGTAATGAGACAGAGATGAGTAGCAAAGCTGCCCAGCCTATGTAGCACTGCCTTGTACTGTATTACTTTAGAGGGTTCGGTGGGGAGGGAGACCACTGCTCCATCTCTCCAGGCTCATGCTTCCTGGTTTGCAAAACTGGGACTTGGTGGAGGGAGACTGACACAGGGGAAAAGAGACAGCAGAACACTGTGAGAACATGTGGGGGTTTTTTTATACCAGTAGAATAGGTAAAGTAGATAAGGAAGCTTTACTTATATTCCTATTATCTGACTGCACAAGTGAAAAAAAGCATCCTGGAGCCACTTACAGCTAGCATTTCCAAATTCCAAGACCAAGACATGAAGAACATATAATAACTAATTGCTTGGTTTATGTCAAAAGTAGTCCTCCAGCCTAAGCAGACTGTTGGATTTCTAGTTAAGTCCAGTACTCCTGGTGACCTTCAGAAAGGTTAGACTACTGCTGAATACCACAAAAAATAGACAGTAATCAAGATTTAACTTTTAAAGGGGAAATAATTATCACCCAATTCAACAATCATTGTCTGTTACTCTGTATTACCACCAGCCTGGTGAAAAGAAACAGAATAATAAGCTCCATTAAAGGTCATGGGAAGAGAAGGTAATATAACCAGAAAGGATAGCTATAAAAAGTAAAGTCTTATCTTAGAAGAGCTTTCAAGACAGCCACATTCACCTCTTATTTCAGTGCCATAGTTGGAGATAAAATGAGGCTTCTTAAATATATTTTTGCAACTCAAATCACTAATGATAAAGAAATACAGCACAAAGGCTGCACTGAATAGTTGTATCTAAGTGCTGTATGTCTTACAAAACAAAAATGATGCTAACAACCAGACTGACTTTAAATTGTCAAAGATATGGATTGAAAACTTTGGGAAGCATTACTAAAAGCATGGTTATCAATGGTCCTGGGATGTCCATGTTTCCATGCTGTGGACATAGCAAGGAAAGTACTCCCCTCTATGTCTATACTATCAAAGAAGAGAAGGGCAGGAAGTGATCCCTCTTTGTGAGATCATGTGTCACAGCTGGTCCTTACTCAGACCACTGAGGGCTGTCCAGCTTTAATATATTTTGCTAAAGCTGTGAGGAGACTAGAACAGATCCAAGGCATGACCTAACAGTTAATCATATGGATAAATGAGATCCATACAGTTCTGGAGCTCATTCTGTGCCCTTCATTTACTTAGTGCTGGATACTTGCCTCAGAGTATTTGTATGGACTTCATCAGGAATCTGAAGTTGTGAATTCACCCTTTTGTAAGAGTTTGAGGTCTCTCAAAGAGAGTTTTAATAGCATTGTATTGTGTCATCCAAGAGGTCCTTCAGTGTGGCTGAAGACCATCACAAGAAAGCAGTTCAAGGGTGAATCATTTTTGTTGAAGGACAACTGATGGCTATTATGAATCAGATTTTTATAGAGAGAAAATGGGATTTATTAACAAAATGTAAAGTTAATTTTTAAAAAATAGAATATATATATATATAACAAGTACATACTTCTACCAGGAGATGAAATGTTGGACAGTTAAGTCTAAAACTTAGTTTTGTTTTTCTGTGGAAAATGGGATTTATTTTTCTTGTGTCATGTGACACTATTCACATAATCACAGAATCATACAATTGTTTAAATTAGCAAAGACCAAGCAATAACACAACTCTGCAAAGTCCACCGCTAAACCATGTCCCTAAACACCATATATATATGACTTTTAAAAACATCCAGGGATGGTGACTTGATCACTTCCCTGGACAGCCTGTTCCAGTGCTTGACAGCCCTTTCAGTGAAGAAATTTTTCCTGATATCCAACCTAAACCTCCCCTGGTGCGAGTTGAGTCCATTTCCTCCTGTCCTATCACTGTTACTTGTGAGAAGAGACCAGCAGCTACCTCCTTCCAGGTAGTTGTAGAGAGCAGTAAGGTCTCCCCTCAGCTTCCTTGTCTTCAGACTAAACAACCCCAGTTGCTGCAGCTGCTCCTCACAAGACTTGTTCTCCAGACTCTTCACCAACTTAGTTGCTCTTCTATGGATCTCCTCCAGCACTTTGATGTCTTTCTTGAAAGTGTCTTTCTTTGTTGTGCATAAAAATGCAGAACTAGTTTACTTCATCACAAGTACTGTTTATCAATTCTAAGGAAAGATTGCCTGAAAGTGGCAATCTGACCAGATTCTAAAGGAGTTTGGGAACATAATCAGTCTTAACAGCAGAGGTCATATAGAAGCGTAATGGACAAAATAAAAACTTCCTGACTAAACACTGACTCTTTAGGATGTGTCACAGTGAAAATAGTTTGTAGAAGGTGAAACTACTATTCTGATTAACTAACCGAATTATGGTATTATGTGAAGAGGTGGTTAAGATAAGGACTTGTGGTTTCTTATCTATATTACAGTCAATTTTTTTAAGTCTATAAAAGATTTGCTGAAATATGCAATGTAGAAGAGAAATTTTATTTCCTTGAATGTGTTACAAGGATCTCCTCTTTTCATTTTTACAATGAAAAAGGGATGTGAAAATAGTACAGAAGGAAGTATTTAAGCCTTCAAAACACTCCCTGACTTTAGTCTTAAATGGAAGCTGTGTTCTAACACAGAAGTAGCTTAGCTACATCGTGCAAAATTAAATAAAGAACACCCCCCCCCAAAAAAAAACCAAACCCTCACCTAAACCAGAAAGTAATCTTTCTCCTACTTAAGGAAAGGCTGGGACAGAACATGAGTGTCATTTAGTTCTGTACCAGAATTATAAAGTCTGTTGTATTTTATTTTATCCTTTGACCTAATTTGCCTAATTTTAAAATGTAACTGCTATACTTTATTTATGGCTCAACGTAAGATCTGGATTCTGCCTACCTACTTCCCTGTCTGACCACTTACTTAATACAGACAGCCCTCAATTTACTGACTACTGAAATTGTATTTCCTTTTCTATGTTTATTTTACTTTAAAATATCAAATATTGTCTCAGTTGAAAGAAACTGACCCTGTGTTTCCAGTATATCCTTAGAGGCAATGATCTTTTAATGTTGCTCAGTTATAGCTCTTTTAAACATGATCTGAACATCTGATAGTAACCTTTTTTAGATGCATCTGTTCTTTTAAGCTACAAACAAATGTTACTCAAGAAAGATCTATTCAAAGAGTCTCTGAAATCACAATATTCCATTACCAGCCTTATCATTACTATGTAGTTGCTTATGCTCTCATTTCTTTTCTGCAAAAACTAGGAGACTTATGAAATGTGAGTCTTTCCACCTTTACTGAAGTCTTTGAAGTCTTAACAGTTTTACAAAACATCTATAAAGGTTTTTTATTATTTTTAATGCCTTATCAGTACCTTATTCTGTCAGGCCATGAAGCAATTTTCCCTTAAAATTTGGGTTTTATCATTAGATAGCTCCAAACTTTCAATATATCTAGTATATGATATTAAAAATTAATTGAAATCCTCTAAACTCTATTAAAAGGCAATATTGTCTAATTCTACTGATAATTTACTTTGTGGAATTTCCTCCTTTCTTTCACTTATCCATGTGCTGATATTCATGTAACATTTGCATGTGAGGACTCACATTACCCACAAGTGGAGACAAGGAAAGTTTCTAGGAAGATTAATCTTTCAACAATATTCCTCTGTTGAAAAATTTCAGTGTTCAGGGAAAAAAAAGCATTAACAGTTGACTTTCAGTACTATTTTTTTATTTCAGATATTTTAGTTCTTGGAAGCTGTAAAAGTCAGGTGATTTGTTTTTCAAACTTTTATTAACAGTTGGAGTGATTGGATCATGTGGAACTTTTTGTCAAGCTGGGTATATTGATCTGCCTATGAGGACTACCTAGTTACTCCAGGAGACTGCAAAATATTAGATATGGCATAGGATTATAGCATATCCTCAGGAATCTACAATTTATGCAAAGACTAAGACACTGGCAAGAGGATCATGGAGTTATGTGACAGGCTCAGAAGCAGCAGAAAGAAAAATTTCCATTTAAGAAGGTTGAACAGAGTTTGCTGAATAGGCTGGTTGGAAGGAAGCACAGGGTGAAAGGCTGTGTATAAACCTTTTCATTAACTTTGGTTCCTTAATAACAGCTTTTACAACCGAAAATGTAACTATCCTTATTGACTTTTTTCTGGAGGGGCTAACTATTTACACTGTCTAGGTAGATCATACATAAAGTCTTGGCTATCTTTATGTGACTTCTTGAAACACCACCAGGCATAAGAATAAGATAGTCATATTTCATCACACCAAAGTACATTTAGCTCATGATCTTATCTCTGATAGAAGTCAAACATGGACATTTACTGAAGAATATAAAAATCGAACAAGTATGCACTGAGAGTTTCTCATCCTATCATCTCAGACTACAAGACTATGTTAGTTTGATACTTTCTAAGCTCAAAGTGATGTCTTCATATTTAAATAATTTCTAAGGATTTCTCTTCTGTATTACTGTCTGGTCCTCTATTGAGTCTCAGTGCTTTTAAAATACTTAAAAACCTGTGTCATGGAGTTCTACAGGTTAAATAAATATTTTGTAAAGAGTTGCCTCCTTTTATTTGTTTTGAAACTGCCATCTCTATTTAATGTTTCACATTTATTTAACTGGTAAAATAACACTCTGCCATTCATGACCTTACAGACTCACATCCATCATTTCTTTGCCTTAAACTAAGGAATCCCAAATTACTTAGTGAAGTAAGAAGGCCAGCAGCATGCTGGACTATATCAGCAATAGTGTGGCCAGCAAGATTAGGGAAGTGATTGTCCCCCTGTACTCAGCCCTGTTGAGGCCAAACCTTGAATACTGTGTTCAGTTTTGGGCCTCTCACTAAAAGACAGACTTTGAGGTGCTAGAGTGCATCCAAAGAAGGGCAATGAAACTGGTGAAGGATCTACAGAATAAGCCTTATGAGGAGCAGCTGAGGAACTGGGGAGACGTTATCACTCTCTAAAACTACTTGAAAGGAGGAAATTGCCTCAGGTTGCACCAGGGGAGGTTTAGATTGGACATTAGGAAAAATTTCTTCACCATAAGGGTTTTAAATCAGTGTAACAGTTTTCCCAGGTAAGTGGTGGAGTCACCATCCCTGGAGGTATTTAAAAGACATGTAGATGTGGCTCTTAGGGACATGGTTTAGTGGTGGACTTGGCAGTGGTAGGTTAATGGTTTGACTTAATGATCTTAAAGGTCTTTTTCAACCTAAATGATTATATGAGTCTATGACCATATGATTTTTGCAGTGTTGCCATGCAGGATAAAATCTGCCCCAGTAATACTGCATGACCATCCTTTTGGGTTGGGTCTGGATGTGGGAGCCTCTGAATCTGGCTTAAAGGGCTGAGCCATCATTTGCACATGATGGGATTTACACTAAGGGACCCTTGATGGGCTTCCTATGAGGGGCCCATGGCCTTGATCATAGAATCAGAATCATAGAATCATAGAAAAATTAGGGTTGGGAAGGACCTCTAGGATCATCAAGTCCAACCTTCATCCTAACATCTATCTATCCATTAGACCATAGACTCAAGTGCTACGTCCACTCATTTTTTAAACACCTCCAGGGATGATGACTCCACAACCTCCCTGGGCAGTCTGTTCCAGTGCCTAACTACTCTCTCAGTGAAGAATTTCTTCCTAATATCTAATCTAAACTTCCCCTGATGCCACTTTAGGCCATTTCCTCTCATTTTATCATCAGTAATTTGGGAGAAGAGACCAACACCAGCCTCGCTACAACCTCCTTTAAGTAGTTGTCTAGAGTAATAAGGTCTCCTCTCAGTCTCCTCTTCTCTAGACTAAACAACCCCAATTCCCTCAGCCTCTCCTCATAAGGCATGCTTTCCAGACCCCTCAACAGCTTTGCTGACTGTCCAAGAACTCCTGTGGGTTCTCCGGGAACACCCCAGCCATGTCACCCTCTTGGCCTCTTGTGTGAGAGTTGCCAAATCCTGCCAGGTCTCTCCTTCTTTCTTCAGGCTTCCCTGGCTCAGGGAACCCCCTGACCACCTCAAAAACCTCAAAAATAGGAAGAAAAAAACCCATAGCACTTCAGCATGGAGTTTACTGGTGCCGACACTGCTGTCTCACTGTTTGCGGTCTGTTCCCACTTGCTCATGCCCCTCCCAGACTTTTGGCATTCCTCCTTTTGAAGAGCCCTCTACACCACAGACATGTCAAGGCAGCTTGAGAACACGATGGTATGTTGATGTCAAGAAATGCCACCAGTCAACCACAGAACAGTATGACATTTAGCACAACAGCAGTAATCTGGCAGACAGTGTCTACTTCTAGCAGTGATAATGATCGATAATTAGTTGCTAATAAGGATTGGTGTGCAGGAAGGCTCTTGGTTATACTTGCTCCTATAGAAACCACGGTCACTGTTACATCTTATGTACTCCTTTATGATGCTGTAAAGTAAGAGGTCACACCTTCAAGGAGGAGTGGACAGGACAGGTAACCAACAACTGACCAGTGAGGTGTTCCATTCCATATATGTCATATTTAGACAGATGAGAAATCGCAAGACTCAAGTTCTCTTCTTCAATGGCCAGCATTGGAGGAGTACTCCATCTGCTCTTTGGCCTTACAACCCAATCCATACTTTCCTAAATCCAAATCCAAAATCTGACTCCTGAATCCAGTTCCTGTCTGCCACAGAGTCCAATCTGGGATTTCACCAGTGCCTGCCCCACATCATCAGTGATAACAGTAACATAATTGCCATCAAGGAATTAAATTAGATACTGGTTTTATGTATATATTTGTACATAATTCATTATTTTGTTGTTACTGTTTCATTAAAGCTGTTTTAGTTTTACCATCCATAAGTTTCTCTCCCTTATTCCCTTTTTCTTCTACTTTGGGAAGGGAGAGGGGTTAATACAGAGTGTTTTGTCATTTGTCTGTCATATAACAATGTCAGACCAACAGAAATAGTGGTCCCTGTATGTGAAGGGGAAACATCTCCTGGGTCCAATATACATGTAAACAGTCTAGGGATGACTGTTCCTGCCAGCCAGTCACAACAGAGCACGACTGGCAAATACAAGCTGCTTCTAGGTAAAACAACACCCGAGGCTGTTGGGCAGGGGCAGGTCTTCTGCTGGAAGCTATGGGTGGGGCCCTTCTGATTTCTTATGTATGTCATCAGTGACTGTACTACTAAGGATAATTCAAGGTAACTTGACAGTACATTTTGAACTATTTTCTAGATAAGTTGACCTCTAGTTTTGTCAGTGAATAAAGGTTGTTGCTTTACAGCTATATTTATTAGAAGATTTTGAGTCCAAAAAGTCACTGGTATTTCTGCATGTATACTGAAGTATAAATATGGCCAAGTAATGCTATTGAGCCTACATATGGAAATGGAAGTGTAGGAGTTTTTTAGGTAGGTCTGTTTTGAACAGCATAATTCATTTTACCATTATATGAAGATTTAATTTCTAACCCAATGCTGAAGAAAGTCACTCATTTAAATATTTGAAATAATGTTGGATCTCAGTAATGTCTATAGGAATTGATTCAGCCTTGGTTCTAGTCTTTTGCATTGAAATAAAGCTTTGAATAAATAATAATTTAAGAGAGGACTAAAGTATTGGACTGCTTTTTGAATTAAAAAAAAAAAAAAAAAAGAATATGACTTCCCCACTGCATTCTGCCAGTATTTTTCCAGAGTAGATGAGAAAGACAGCCCAACTCCCAGAATTGTACATTAGGCTGCAATACTTGGTATGAAAATCAGTTTGCATCAGTAATCATTGCCATTCTCAAGGCATTTGCTTCTAAATGTGAACATAAAACTGTTTGGCAATGCTTTAAATCTTTTAGGCTTCAATTGCTGCATTCTGAAGCATGAAATGTTTTTCTCTTGGGTATATATTTTGTTTGACTTTGTTTCTCCATTTTCATGCTTTTAATAACAAATGGCACTCTTTAGTTCAATTTTAGTGCTAACTTGTTAGAAAGGGGTTATTTCCTACTATTTAGGCATGATGATTTTCTGCTGGCTCTGTGTGTCATATAATGGTTACATGTTTTTTACAAAGCCATTAACATGCATTCTTTAGAGGCTAGTAAAATCTCCTACAGATCTTTTCTAATAAAAATGAGTCTGATGACATTTGTGTTATGAACAAACAAATGCTAGTTGTACAGTTAAGAAAAACTCTTCCCCTCCCCCTTTCTCTTTTGGGAAGCTGTAATATATGTACAAATATGTTAACGCCAACATAAAGAAAGAAAAGCTTCAGAGGGTGGTGCTTATTCATCTCATTCATTGTCTTGAAATGTAGTATCAGTGAAATAAAAAAGTACATTAAAGGCTTCTGGGTTTGGTTTTTTTTTTTTTAGAGCAGAAGAAAAATGCAGTGACATTTCTGAAGCAGGATGAACCTCTGATGTGCACTGTACACCATAAAATGTGTTTCTTTTCTCAGTGGAATTCTCTCTGTTTCCAGAAGATAAAGTATAAGATGAGCTTCAACATCTCTGCTTTAGCCTCTTAATTTATCCTTTATATAACATCTAAAGGCATGTATCAGAGTAATCCAAATGTCCTAAGTAAAGAGCACTGGCTACAGCCAAAGGAGAGAAGTACAGGTCTCCTTAGGATGTTTCAAGACAGGCAAATTAGATAATTCCCTTTTATCCTTTGACTGTTCAGGGAACTGGCATAGAGCAATTCAGTGTCCTCAGGTGATAAATGTGAACAATTTGGAAGTTGCCAATAACTACCCAATAGATAACATTAAATAAATAGTTTTATCAGAACAGATAGCTGATTCAGACACACGTGGTAAATCTGTGCAATCATGATTCAGAATGTCTGATCTTCCCTTAATGATGCTCCAGAGCAAAAGAAAATTCCTTTTTCCTTAAACTTCTCCTGGTTAATAAATTCATCCCAGATGAGAAATTTGTGAGTTTCAGATCTACCTCAGCCTGAGGGAATTCTGTTTTGCCAAAGGGAAAAAAAAAAAAAAAAAGGTTAAACAAGAAGCGACAGAACAATATGCAAGAAGTTCTCTATCATTCTTCCCACTAACTCTGGCTCATTGTGTAAGCAAAAAGACTTCAAACTCTATGGGATGAAAAAATGCATGGAATTGAAAGAGCAAGAGGGAAGTTCTAGAGAATTCCCCAGGGTGATTTTGGCATTTATCAACCTGCAGTCTCGACAGCACACTGGACATTTCTCAGGCATTATACTTTGTTAGGGACCATTCCAAGAGGAATTCTGCATAAAGATACCCATCTCTGGAGACTAAATTGTTAGGATTGATGCTCATTGCTCATTGCACCCAGATCCAGTCTGCAGGTGCATTCATGGGCACATGTAATTTACTGGTTTATAACCAGTAGCCAAAAATTATGAAGTCCTTTTACAATGGTCCTAATGTACTTTATCCTAATGATAAAAATAGTAATAAAAAAAGAAGAACACTAATAGTCCCTAGAAAAAGGAGACCAAATAAATTTCTGCCTACCCTTCTGCAGTTATTTCCTTCTTGCTGGGTCATATAATTAAGTTCTTCTGTTTATTCTGTTCTTCTGGACCCATGAATCTTGAATTGAATGGCGAAAGCAGGGAAAATAAGTTGGTCATCTGCCTTCTTTGATCTACTTTTAGAGATGAAAAATGAGATTTGTGTAAGAATCAAAGTCACAGGTTTTAAGAATGGTTGATATCATTAATCATCTGTTTTCCAAAATAATTTACAGCTTCACTTTTATGACATTCAAGGTTTCACTTAGAATGCCAGAATCTTGGAGTATTTCTATGCTGACCTAATTTCTGTTTGGAAAAGCTCAACCGTGCTCTTTTTATTTGTATATAACAAGGTCTCATTCAGTTCTCAACTATGTGCATCTTGCATCAGTATAAATCAAATCAAACACAGGAGAGTTACACTATGTACTCAATCTATAACATATAGCAGAGATCCTCAGTTGTTTAAAGGTCTTTTAATCCAAATTATTCACAAGTAAATTCATGGAAGACATTAGACATCTGCACAGATACAGAATATATTGTATGCAGTACTTCAGCTTATCTTTTAACCATTGTTTTGTTTGGTGGGTTGTGGTTTTTTTACATATTGTTGCAACCACATTGCATGCTTATATTTTCTTTTGCTTCATGAAGTGCCTGTTAGGGTGATGCTGGAAACTTCACATTCAGTCTCATAATCTCTAGCTTGTGCTACTGCTACTATTTGATTTGGTGGCTTGGTGGTTTGGTTGTTGGTTTTTTTTTCTTTCTTTCTTCTCCTCAAAATGTACTCCAAATTTTAACTCATGTGAAAATCGCAATAGATAATCATGTTCCAAATACAGCTGTGAAAAGTAACCTGACATTATGCAGGACTTTCCCATTTTCTACCCAACTTTGTAGGAAGTCCAGTCCTTTTACTTCAGTAGCAGTAAAACTTTGCCTCTGGAGCTAGAGTATTCTTTGCCAGTGTAAATAATACATTGAAGCTATAAGAAGTTTTAGCTATAAAGCAAGACTTGATTAAAACCAACACACAACCTTTTTTTTTCTTTTTTTTTTTTTTTTTTTTAATTTTTTTTCCTCCCAGCTGGTGTTGTGGATAGAATAAAAAGTTCCAGTTTCTACCACAGAAAGCTAACTCACTAATTCCCCATATTTATTCAAGTTAAACTAAATTACATTATCATTTTCTAATTGGACTGAAAAAATCTTACATCTCTTAAACTCTTCTCACGGAAACATACTACTATTACTTTTCAGGGAGCATAGTCAAAGGAAGAAACTTTTTAAATGGTAGAATTAATTACCTGATATTATCCTAGTTGGTTGAATGTGTCCTGGATGACTTAAAACTCAGGTGTTTCTATTAAATACAATTTTTATTTTTGTCTTGAATTTCCATTTAAAAAATATTTTTCTCAGTACAGATTGATTGGTTAATTAGCTTCAGTGGGCAACCTAACATTTGATCAGTCTTAAATTTACCATCAAGATGTAACATGTATTGTAATCTTGGTTTGGAGAAGGGGTCTCTTTACTCCGGTACGTTATGAATGCCTGTGATCCGTGTTGGTTGTTGCTCCAAAATCAGAAAACCTCATAATGTACTTTATTGTGTAATAAGAAACCATGAGGAAGATTGCTTGTGTATGTCAGCTAGTGATCAGTTTATTCCCTAAAGCATGAAGATTGATGGCCCTTGTAATTTTTTTTTCTTTTTTCCCCAGCATTAACATAACCACAGATGTTATTTGATATTATTTGTTACTACAGATATTTATGGTCCATACTTCCAGCAGCAAGTGTACAGTTCTTGAATGAGAATCTTAAGAACTTCATTCTACCCCATCTACTTAAAGTTGTTATAAAATCTCATCTGCTTTTTTTTTTTTTTTTAAGCATTATTTCTTTTTAAGTTGTAAATCAGTCTAGAATGATTACACTTTTGCCACAGAATTTTTCCATGTGTGGTTTATCTAGGTGTTTGGGATTTTTCTGACCAAATACCTCTCAAGGGTTTTCAACTCTGCATCACAGTGCATACCAAACCCTTTTTGGTATGTTTCCTCTTAATTCACCAGTATCTCAGTCTCTTATGATTTGCAGAGCAATATTTATGTCTCAATGTCACAGAGGTCTCTGAATAATAAAGGGTGGTAACTCACCTATGTTGCATTTGTGTGGAGATGTTTCCATGTTGAATTGATACTGAAAATATGAAAAACACTTAAGTATTAAATGAGAGATAAGTTCCTTATGAACAAATAATTTTAACCATTTCCATTTTTAAAATGAAAAATCCTTTTCTCACAAAAGAAAATCTGTGAGTCTAAAGCAGCAAATCTAACATAAAATAAATTTAGACAAAGCAAAAAACCTAGTTAGAATTAGGTATATAGTAGTCTAGATATTTTAAACAGGCTGAATATCTGTAGTTCGAGATATTTTACTTTCAATAAGATGTAGTTACTGCATTGAATCAATATTTTATTATCTAAAGAGACAATGACAAGAATGAAAGGCAAAAATGAAACTTGAGTGATTTGAGATGCTTTGCCCAAGGTCACTCTCAGAGCAGCTGAACTAAAAATAGGAATCAAGTATCTTCATGCAAAGTCCGGTGTCCTATTGCTCTTATCAAAGAATACAGGGAATACTAAACATTTAATAAAATGCACATTAAAGACTTTTCTAGTCTTTTCCAAAAGTATTTTTAAAAAAACCCCCTCTATCTTCTACATATTTTGCTTTTTGTGAGTTACTGGTTTTGGAAGTTTTTTGACATGTTGAAAAGCCAAATTTATATTTAGAGATCACTTCTTCACTTTACTGAGTGAATCATAAATCTGTTAAAGAAGAACTCTCTTCAATGATTTGCTACAATGGTTTTCATATTGCATGTTCTGAGTTAGCTTTGTTTCATAACATTTGTGAAATAAGTATCAAGTGGTAAGAAATTGGCTAAAAAGTATTAATATAGAGCAGTAATGCAATATTGATACAGAAATTAGGTATTTCAGTCAGTTATCTGAGCCAAGACTTTTCAGAGAATGGCCCAAATTCTTTATAATTTTGATGATTATCTATCAAAGAACAGAAGGGGTGTTAGAAGTGATAAAATACAGCTTTCTCGAATTGTAAGCCTCTTGAACATTTCTGACCTTGAAAGAATCACACAAAAACTGAATCAGGCACCTGTACAAAGGACAAAACTCTTACAAGACTGACTATTGCTGTGAAATTTCCAGGTGTGTGCTTCATGTAGTAGTATAGAGAGTTCAACAATTTATTCAGTGGATGAAGTAAATAAAAGAAATAAGAATGATCACCAGTTTCAATGGTTGTTAATGTACTTTTGGAATAGATGTATTTGTATCACTCTGCATAAAGAGATTTAAGGACTAGAAACAATCTACAGAAATATGCATGTATAAAACAGTTCCATGTCCTCACACAGAACTATGGCCAGAATAATAAAAGCAAATGGGGAAAATCCTGTTTCTGTGTAAATCAAAGTCAAAACTCCCCTTGGTTCTGGATTTGTATGTACAAGGTGCTGAGTATCTGGGTGAATATGTGTATCCATTCCAGATACATTTTCCAGAATTTAGAATCCTGATATAATTTATTATCAGTAGGTCCAGATAAGGACATATTTCTATGTTTATAGTTCTATAATTAAGAACAAAAATGGTTTGTTCATTGAATATATTGAAAACATAAATAAACCACTATTACCACTTCCATTTTAAGTGAAGGAGACTGTTCTGTAATCCTAATTGTTTTCTTAACTTTTTTTGTAGTCAGGTGATGTACTTTTCTCATGATCCCCAGAACTATTTTGCAATTTTTGCCAAATCTAATTCAGAACTCTTTTTTTTTTTGCCTACAATTGTCCTTTTGTCTTTCAAATAAGACTCACCAATTGAAAAGTGAAAATGCTATATATATTTTTTTTCCCAGAAAATTACTTGTGAATCACTTAATTGGTAGGAAAGAACTTGAGATTAAAAGAAAAAGAGAATATAATTTTGTAATTCTAAATCCATAATTCTGTTCTGAAAAAAAAAAAAAAAAAAGAGCAAGGAAAAAAAATAAAGGAGCAAAAAGCACTTTACACATTACTGTGAGAAGGGTGATCATTCAAAACTATGGAAGAACTTTCCTGTGAGGAAATTTGTAATATATTTTATAGCTTGGAGAGAAAATGTTTGAGAAGTGACAGATTTTCATCAAACCTTGAATAATATGAAGCAAATTAGTTGAGAAAGGTTATTTGCAATTTCTTATAACACAGCAGCAAATTAAAAAAAAAGTAATGGGATAATTTTATGCATAAATTTGACCATGTATGTAAGTCTTTTGCTATCATTTCATCCAACTGAGAATGCTATTATGGAAAGGAAACTGGAAAGTTTCTTTTAATCATAGCCTGCTAGCATGTGTGCAAGAAGAAGATAAAGAATACGAGAGTCCTGGCTTCTATTAATTTAATTTCTGGTCACTATCACAAAATGAACACATGACAGCAACTCATAAGTAGTTGTATGAAGAGGTGAAAGGACTTCTTTATAGAACATTAATTGAACTGGAGATGACTTGTGACCCTAGAGCATGGTTCATTTCATACAGTCAGTGTAAAGTACTGTCCCTTGCTCTGTGTGGATGGTAGAGTTTATTGAGCACAGAAAGAACAGATTCAAGGTATTTTTCTTGCAAACATTCCACCGTTAAAACTTAATAGATTATGAGGAAATTATTTAAGTGAGGTATTGATGAAAGCAAAATCAAGAACAATGACACTATTTGATGTAACAAGCTCAGGTATCAAGACCTTTATGTTTGTGCCAATGGACAAGATTTTCTTGTAAGTTTATTTTGTTGAACTTTAGTTCTGTAGTCTTTAAAAAAGAGACCAGACAATTTTCTTTAATATCTTTCAGGACCTGAAGCTGCACTGTCATTTTGCACACAAGAACACAGAGACAAATAAAGTTTACATTTCCTCCATTTATATGTATTATACTCCAAGTATTTTTAATCATAGCATATAAAAGTGAAAAATCCATCAAGAATTGTTAGCAGATATCCTGTACTCTAACTACATACTGAAAACTTTCAAGACACTTAGGAAGCAAGAGAAAAAAAATGTTAGTTAAAAAGTACACTGAATTTATATGTAATTACTATATGAATACTATGAGAATATATTCACTTCAAAGTTTGAAATTTTTACTTGCTAACAAACTAATATACAATTTTGATCATTTGAAGTAGATAATTCAAGGTAACAATAAGCAAACTATATATGACTAAAAATGGAATATTTGGTTCTGTAATTTTTTTCTTCTACATCACTTACTTCACTGCACAGCATAATTTTTATGGAGCATGAGCTCACCATGAGCATAAAAATTCTTCATGTGTATCTAATGAAATGTCACTCAAGGTACCATACAAAAACATGGCTTCAAGTTGCCTTTACTACTGGTACAGTAAAAGCAACACTAACTATGGAAGTTATGGAAGTTTCAATTCAGTTATCATTTAAATTATTGGTAACTTCCTGATGCCTTCAGTTTGAGGATAAAATGTATCAGGAATAAGCTGTCAATTTTATTTCTCTATTTTGTGTGATAATAAAGATCCATTTTATTAAAAATAAACAAAAAAAACCCCAGCTGTCCCATAGTCCATGTTTTTATTCCTGACAATCTTTAATGTAAAATAACATAAATTTATAAGCTATAGTGAGATAAGAGATAATGAAAACATGCTTTATGAGAGAGTGCTGTTTGATGATCTAATGGAAATACATTCTTTTTTCTTAGTACTACAATGTGAGGATATATTTTTTTTTTTTAATTCTTCCTTTTTTTTTCTTTTTTTTTATTTTTTTTCCCCCCCTGGTTGATTATTTTTTATGACAACTGGTTTTATCTTTTTGTCACAGTTTAGGGTCAGGGTGGCTCCTTAGATGTGTAACGGACACTCTCTATTAAACCCCCTCTCTCCCCAACGGGGAAGAGAACAGGAATAAGGGAGAGATACTTATCAATCAGAAAAAGAAACTAGAACAGCTTTAATGAAAATAATAATAATAAATTTTATACAAATAAATACAAACCCAGTATCAAACCCAACTCCCACCTGATGGCAATTACATCACCATCACTAATGCTCTGGAGCAGTCACTGGGAGAGTCCCAGACTGTGCCCAGCTGCAGTTGGGAACTGTGTTCAGGAGCTGGATTCTGGTACCAGATTCAGGAACCCACAGATTAGGATTGAAGGCAGAATGGACAGAGTCCTCCTCAGAGGCTCCTCAGAAGAAACCAAAAGAGGACACAAGCCAAGCCAAGCAAAGCCAGTGAAGTGGGCCAAGAGGGCGAGACCCTCATGATCCCTCAGCTTTATACTGAATATATGTGGGATGGAATACCTTGTTGGTCAGTTTAGGGTCATCTGCTGTGGCCACTCCTCCCTGCAGGTGCGATCTTTTACTTTCTGCAGCCCACAACGTGGTACACGAGTTCCAGCAGTGGCCTTGGTCTGCACACCAATCCTTGGTAGTAACTCTAACCGTGGGGTGTTATCACTGCTAGAAGCAGATGCTGTCTGTGAAAACAGGCTGCTGACTTCAGAAAGTGCAGTTAGTTAGAAGTACTGAGCTGAAAAGTAAAATCACTGACCAGAATTAGTTCTGTTCTCACTCAAAACAGGACACTTTTTAAACTGGGACTCATAATGCTCCAACTTTTCCATGTAGGTGGCTTGTTAGGATGGAGGAAAATATTGCAAGAGATAGACTCATGTAGGCTTTTCTGAGATGAGACTCTTAAGAGTTCATTTTCCAAATAACTAGCAGAGCAAATTTATTTAGTGTTGCCATCTTACGGTAAGTGAAGGACAAAAATGTAAATGACAATCACAGAATTAGGGTTACATGCAAAACCTCTAAAAGATTCTGTTTGAAGATTTGCCTTCTCAGTAGACATTACTTTTAGCTTTCTGACCATCAGAAACTTGCCTTCTCACAGTACAACCCCAGTCTGTCACATTTCACTGTAGTCTTACATATTTGCTCTTACTCAGTTTCACATATAGCAGTTAAAGCTGACTGTTTTTCTGGTAGTCTTAGCTGACTGAAAAATCTTTGTCTTTTTTTTTTTTTCCCTGAACATTTTTTAGATGCGTGGCAGTGATGTGTCACAACTGTCACAGCAGAAAGATGTTCTGCAGAGAAGATATACAGCTATGTTATGCTATGTAGGTTATCTGTCTAAACTATTAATTGTTCAGTATCCTTATTCTGCTGGCATGGATTTACTGAAATGTAGCCATATAAATTTACACTAATTTGCTACTAATTCTAAGTAGCTGAACTACAACATTAAGGTAGTTCAGTGTGAGTAAAAATCTCAGCAGGGAAAATTCAGTACCAGGTAATATTTCACTTAAGCCACTGGAAATAATTCCTGCTCCCCATCAACCTAGGTAGCCTGGAACTATTGTAAATATCTTAATACATATTGCAATCTACTACACCATTTATTATTGTGCAATACATATTAAGTAAAATAAGACTAGTGACACTTAGTGACATAGAAATTAATATTGTCTTTTAAAATTACATTATAACAAAGAACATGAGATCTGTTGTAATTATTCATAACAACTTGGTTTTTTACTAAAGTTAACTTCAAAATCCAATGCCAAGATGTCACTGATTTTTATCCAAGACCATGCAGTCAGCATATATTTCATTAAATAATTTCTCGATATTTTTTCCAATATGTAAAGCCAAAAATGAAAGCAGAATATTGGTTATCGGTATTTCTGAGTTTATTTTCTCTATATCGTGATTTCTGTTATTCTTTCCTAATCCCCAGTAATATGTTTTATTAACTTCATGGCACTTAGATCCCCAAATAAAATATTATGCATAATTTTCTTATCTAGCTCAATTTGAAAAGTATGTGATAAGTTTATCAGCAATTAAAGTACTTTTCTATTTTGACCTAACTCAAACATCGCAATGTTCTGGTTTGCACATATCCAGAAATTGAGGGTCCTAGTATTTTGCATCAGTTGTGCATACCCAGAACTTACTGGATCTTGGGGTCCTGGTGATCCCCCTCTGGGCCACAAGCCAAGTACATATGTACCAGGTCATAAGGAGGTCAACTCATCATCCAAGAAGATAAGGAGGGAAGTAGAATCCAGGTGCTCCAAAGGGGCACCTCAACTCTCTGATCCACTGCACAAGGTAAGTGTTGTTACTGTCACTATAAAACAGGAGAGGCAGGAGCCAGGAGCATTAAGGGGGTGCCTTAGCACCCTGCCTTTCACTACCTATACTTTTCTAATGGATTGCTGTGTGGCCCAGGGGAGGGAGTTGTCATTTCAGCCTTCTCATTGTCAAGATTCATGGTGATGGGAGAGGGTATCTAATGTTTGCTCAAAATTTTGATTCCTATAGGTAATGTCTAAGATCATGATTATACAGATTTGAGCATATCGAATGACAGCAAGTTTGGAAGTTGGGGAAACTGTATGTGCCAGAGGCATGAACTCTAGCTCCACTGTAGTTGTTATTGTGGTGTGCTGAAATTAAAATAAAATACATTTAAAGGCATTTCTCTCAATTAGCGGTATCACTGCACAATACTGAGAATATTTAACAACAGCAACACAGCTTCATCAAACATGAATGGAAGAGCTATATAATATGCTCGGACACAAATGCATGTAACACAGCTGGGGACTGCTCAATTTGTAACCTGCATTTCTCAACAATTCCTTAAACCACTAGAGACAAATTAAACCTTCTCCAAGGATATCATCTGGACGGTATGTCTGAATAGCATGATGCCACATATATCAGGCTTTCCTGTGGCTTAAATCTGCCACAGGCTCAATAGCAGTTACCACTATGGCCACTGACATAATGATCACTTGGCAAAACACTGAATTATTCACTGCAATACTATTTATACCATGATCTCACTGAAATCTTATGAAAACTCTCTCCTTAATTATACCCAAAATGTCTGTGAAATATTTAGTTTACTGATATCTTTACTATAAATGTTAGTATGAAAACTTTCCAGAATAGATTTACAATAAAATAAATACTCTGCTTGTTTTTTATTTGAACATACACTTCAGTTCATAATCATCACTTCAGTTTTCATAATCACTTTGAATATTACTTCTCTCACTAAAATATATGTTGAATTATCAGGTCTCATTTTCCAAATTTTCCATATCAATATACTGATTATCTGTTGCCAAAAGTAATAATATTGAATGAGAATTTTTAATTAGTGAAATTTATTACTGAAGTTTCATTTGTTAACTCTTACTGTTGTGATCTTTTTTGTTTATTCATCAGTATCTGAAGTCACCAAGAATATGTGTCCTCTAATGGAATCTTTGGTTGCAGTACTTGGGTAGAGTAGGAAACCATTCTAAAATGATTATACTTAGCTTGAAGTTTAATGTGGATGGAATATTAAACCAGAAAGAAAGTATCTGTATAGTTTGCGTATCATGAAAAATAAGCTGCATCACAAACACAAGCAAGTCATTTATACACAAGGATAGAAGATATTGTCTCATTTGTCATTGTTTCCTGTCAAAACTATTCTGATTGTGAACCCTTTCCTCTGTCATTTATGATGGTACTTAGTGCACAGCCTGTCTCAAATTATCTTTTGTGTATAAAGTAACTGGTCAGCATACTGTTCCTTTGTTAAGGTCTACTATAAGGATGGGCAGATATTAACATAAGTTCATCCTAGTTCTTTAGCATAGCACTGAATTTGTAGCACTCTGTGAGACATGACATCATATGAGTGGAAGCAAAAAGGTGTGAATTATTTTTCCCCTCATAATGTCATCAGTCTCAATTAATATTCTGTAGCATAATATCAGAGAAAAAATTGTAAATGTCCAATATACTGAGAGAAAATTTCATGCCCTTCTATGAGGAGAGTGAGTCAGAAGGAACATAATGCTTCAATAGTGACTTAGATGTTCTTTTATACTGAAAAACAGGAGGCTAGCTACCAGTCTTTGCTTCTAGTAGTGTTTAAAAATTTTAGCATTACATTCTTATTGCTTACAAAAAATAAAACAATTGGCCAAATAAAAATGTAAGAAAGAAAAAAATATTCTTCCAGTTAAATTACTTAATAATACAGCGTTAAAGCTGTCTTGTACTTTTTTTCTCTTTCTCTGTACTCCTCTGACTTGTATCCCTGGCCACTTTTCAGGCTGTGAGGAATGCCCAAGGTTTCTGTCTTGGGCTATAGAGACAAATTCAATGTTCTTGTTATTTTAATTTGTGGTTCTGATGCTGAGGAAAACCCAAATAACTACAGTAAATTTTGCACCTTTTTCAGTAAAACTTGTCTGAGTGCTACTTTCAGTAAAAACAAATCAAACAGACATACTTTTAATAAAGTGTAAGGTTTCTAGCAATCAGGTATCAAAATCCTTTGGCTGGTTCTGTTCAGTGATTTTACTTTTCAGCTCAGTTCTCCTAACTAACTGCACTGTCTGAAGTCAGCAGCCTGTTTTCACAGTGTCTGTTTCTAGCACTGATAACACCCTGTGTTTAGAGTTACTACCAAGGATTGGTGTGCAGACCAAGGCCACTGATGGGTCTTGTGTACCACGTTGGGGGTGCAGGAAAGTGAAAGGCTGCACCTGCAGGGAGAAGCAGACAGGGCAGGTGACCCCAAACTGACCAACGAGGTATTCCAGCCCATATGTGTCATATTTGGTATAAAACAGAGGGATCTGGAGGGTCTATAGTTTTGTTTGCTTTTTTGTTGGCTTGCTTGCTAGTTAGCTAGTTTGTTTGCTTGCTTGCTTGCCCTCTCTGGGGCCTTCCAGGCTCTTCTCCCCTCTTGGACTGCTTTGCCAGCTTTTCTTGGCTTGGCTCAGGTCCTCTTTCTGTTCCTTCCTCAGAGAATACAAGGAGGACTCTGTCCGCTCTGCCTTCGATCCTGATCTGTGTGTTCCTGAATCAGGTACCAGAATCCAGCTCCTGAACACAGCTCCCATTTGCTGTGGGGCCCAGTCTGGGACTCCCCCAGTGCCTGTTCCACAGCATCAGTGGTGATGGTTATGTAATTACCATCAGGGGGGTTGGGTTCAATACTGGTTTTCTATATATTTGTACATATTCTATTTTTATTATTATTATTCTCATTAAAGCTGTTCTAGTTTCCTTTTCTAAACACTAAGTCTCTCTCTCCCTTATTCCTTTTCTCTTCCCCTTTGGGGAGGGAGAAGGGTTAACAGAGAGCATCTGTTATATATCTATGGGGCCACCCTGACCCTAAACCGTGACACTATAATACCACCAATAAGTGTTATGATTAGAATTAAACTAGAAACAGTTACTGAAATTTTCAATATCTGCTTTCTGTCTGTACCAAGAATAATAAAAAATTGGATGTCTGACCCAACCCTCAAACTCCTTCTCCCTTGAAATAATGTCAACAGTTTTGGAGACCATTTATTTGGAATGTAGTTTCATCAGGTTCAGGTTTGTATTGCTAAGAATATTGAATTTTCTATAAAAAATGGATAATCTTGAATATGAGAGATCTAAAATCAACAGGAGATATTCATATTGCCTGTCATACTTGACTTTGTATGGGTTTCATTTTACTCAGTGTGGTCGGTTGACCTTGTCTAAACACCAGGTACCTACCAAGCCACTCTATCACTCCAGTCCTCAGAAGGACAGGGGAGACAAAATAAAATGAAAAAAACCCTTATGAGTCAAGCTAAAGGCAGTATGATAAGTCAAAAGCAAAGGCAGTGTATGGAAGCAAAAGAAAAGATTTCATTCTCTACTTCTCATTAGCACATGATGTCCAGCTACTTCTAGGGTAGTTGGGCTTCAGTATGTGTAGCAGCTTCTCTGCAAGATAAATATAAATAACAAATGCCCCTCTCTTCCTCCTCATTTCTCTTAGCTTTTATTACTGATTAGATGTCATATGGTATGGAATATCCTTTTGGTCAGTTTGGGTCACGTGTCTTGGCTGTGTCCCCTCCCAGTATCTTGCCCCCTTCAGCCTACTGATGATGGGGCAATGTTGGAGAAAACAACCTTGATGCTGTGCAAGCCCTGCTCGGCAGTAGCCACAACACTGGTGTGTAATCAACACCTTCTAGCTACAACACAAACCATAGCACTATGAGGGCGGCTGTGGTGAAAATTAACTCCATCTCAACCAAACCAAATACACACTCAGTTTTAAAGAGAAAGAAATACTTTTCTTCCCATTTCAGTGTCTCAATACAAGCATTTTCCTGTGATTTAGGTGTCTAAACTCTCAATACAGTGAATGAGCATTATTTAGTGGAGGCTAAAGACCAATTATGATGATTCTAAAGTAAACATCTGAAGTTTGACTCATTTGTCTAAAAAAGGAGTCACACAATGTTTGACATACCCTAGTTAGCTTTCCAAGTTTTCAGCTGCTTCAGGATGTCACAGGTATGTTGTAGGTCCTGTATAATTCAGGCATTTCTCAGTTATCCTAGGACTCACCCCCACACCTTAGAACTTCTTCAATTAAGAAGAAAAGGAGGGTAATTGTAGTAGGTGACTCTCTTCTGAGGGGAACAGAGAGCCCCATTTGTCGACCAGACCCAACCCACAGGGAAGTCTGATGCCTCCCTGGGGCTCAGGTTAGGGTATGTAAAAACAAAGCTACCTGGTCTGGTGCAGCTCTCTGATTGCTACCCTTTGTTAGTTGTCCAGATTGGTAGTGATGAAGTTGTAGAGAGAAGTCCAAAGGCAATAAAAAGGACCTTAAGGCATTGGGTGACTACTACATGGATCAGGTGCACAGGTGGTGTTCTCATCAGTCCCTTAAGTGGAAGGGAAAAACACTGAAAGAGGGTGGAAAACACACCTGATCAATGTGTGGCTCAGAGACTGGTGTCACTGTTGGAATTTTGGATTCTTTGATCACAGGAAAGTTTACATGACACTGGGTCTGCTGGCAACAAAGGGAATACATCTATCCCAAAGGGGAAAAGGATCCTTACACAGGATTTGGCAGGGCTCATTGAGAGGGCTTTAAACTAAGCTTGCAGGGGGAAGGGGGTAAAACCAGGCTCACTAGAAATGAGCCTAAGGATGGCCTTCAGTCTGCCGTCCCACTTGAGGTGGATAATGGTGACATATGTGATGAACCCAGGACTGCTAGGGATAGGACTCAGGGTGATGTACCCGTGTTGGAAGCGGTGTCTGTACTGTGGCTCAAGTGCATATATACCAATACCCATAGCATGAGCAATAAACAGGAGGAATTAGAAGCTACTGTACACCGGGGAAACCATGATATAATTGTCATCATGGAAATGTGGTGGGATGATTTGCACAGTTGGAATGCCACAATGAAAGCTGCTCCAGGGAAGGTTTAGGTTAGATACCAGGAAGCATTTCCTCATGGAGAGGGTGATCAGGCATTGGAATGCACTTCCCAGGGAGGTGGTGGATTCACTGTCCCTGGAGGTGTTGAAGAAAAGATTGGATGTGGCACTTAGTGACACGGTCTAGACAGTGTGGTGGTGATGGGACATAGGCTGGACTTGATGATCTCAGAGGTCTTTTCCAATCTCAATAATTCTGCAATTCTGACAGCAACAGTGGCTTTAGTACTGTATAGCCAACTGAACCTAACCCACAGAAGTTGGTGTGATGAATTGCTTTCTAGGCTGAGCAGACTTTGAGTGTGATCTGCTACATAAAAATTGCCTCTAGTGCTACTTGAAGTTGCTTAGATTACCTGAGAAAACAGATGGTGGGTCCATACCTCCATGAAGAAGGAACTGTAGGCTAGGTAAGATAGTTTAGGCCTCAATTGACACTTGCAATATATTAGGCAAGTGAATCAAGTCCCTGAAGTTTAGTGTCCGTAATGGAAATTTGTACACATAGTTCATGTGTAGACATTGTGGCAAAAAGACACTAGATTGCAAGGTTTAAGCAAATGTTTTATTTGAATTTTGCTTACAGGTTTGACTGCAAGGCTCAAGCAAATGACTTATTTGAACTTCACTCACAGATGTACTATGTCACTAATGCAGATTTTTATGGATACAACAGAAGAATGCACTACTACAATTTAAAAGCAAGAATACACAATAACAAACTAGAAAGTGTGCTAAATATTATACATATGTTAGTCACCCGTGTTTGCAAACTTACAGCATGATAAGTATTCTCTTACCACTCTAAGTAAGAGCTCTTGATCCTCGAAAAGTCTCCTTGGCTGATGTCCTGACCAAGGGGAAAGGGTCTCCATACAGGTGAGATGTAGTGTTGGAGAGGTGACTCCGAGTTCCTAAGCCAAACCTTAGGACTTTTATCCCCTGGTTTACATGACTCATGACAGTCTGTATACACAAGGTTGTAGCAAAACTATACCAGATGTGATACATGAGGTTGTCAGCTGAAACCACCACTGAAGCCTTCCAGGGTCTCTTGATCTTACTTTCTCAGGATACTGAATAGATAGTGGTTTGAATTGAGCCGGACATACCATTTATTGAGGAATTTCAAGGCTCAGCTCAGGTTGCAGTTATTTGTATGGTGCAGCATTACCCTGTTTGTTCTGTGGCTTATGGACAACTCAGGGATGAGCTATCTACACAGCTCCCCATGTGTCATCTCCACATAAATAGGGCCTTAAGGCAAACCAAGACTGAGTTGCTTGCCCATCCCCTGTAAGTTGCCTGCATGCACTAGATGTTACCAAAACTTGCTTATGAACTATGAGCCAGACAATCCATACAGACACTACCCATGAACATTTAGGAGTATGACAAATGTATCACATTGTCTGTTTAATCAAGTTGTATCTAAATAATGCTGTAATTAATCAGATTACACATAATAAATGTATTAATGTACATCTATTAATGTGCATTTAACCATAACTATTCATATATTGCATTGTCTTGTCCACTGGAAATATATGCACTTCTTTAAGACCTGTACTTTCATTAATGAGATTAGGATATTAAAGTGTATTGTCCAAGAGATTCTTCAGACTTAAGTCTGCATTGAAAACATAATGCTGTTAGTGACAGATGAATCTGTTTGGTGTGCAAGAGCTTTGTGCTGATGAACCTCACTATGGACAGGAACTCTGTGCAGCATGCCACTATCAAAGAAGATGGTTTTATCTGGTGCTCTGACAGCTGGTATTTCTAACATTGCTAGAGATGGAAGACTGGTATCAACTTTTCTGTATTTTCCATCTTTATGCATTAAATCCTATCATCATCCTTGAACAATGAGGTTCTGAAAGAACCAGTACTTCCTCAATGGAAAAACAAATACACATGAAAAACTAAATTAAATTGTATTAATCTGGAATAGCATTCAATCGTAATGGACTTCAGATGCATGAGACATGTTCTTAGTGCCATTTTAGGTTTAGCAGGTTATTATTCTGCTTGGCATCTGTCTGATGGTCTGAAAGAGAATGGGTTTCCTATGTGATCTTTATTAGCTCTACACAGATGCCCTAGAGCTCCTCAGTGGGATAGATGTCTTTACATGAGCAATAGAATTAGGTCATAAGGGTTTGATAACCCAGAGCTCCTCTATAGCTTTCAAAGAGATATTGGCATCTCTAGAGACCAGATCATCTACCCTTTGCTATGCAGTGAATTGTCCTTGGAGGTTATTACAAAGTAAGACTAGAGTGACTAATTAAGACTTCTATGCCTTTTAGATACCTAAAGTAGGGCAAATGAATTCCAAATATATGTACCTAAATTAGAAGGCTAGTCTGCATTGACTCTCATATAGGCTATGCAGAAAGATAGATTCCTCCAAAGAGCTACTCAATGCAGGCATATAATTTAAGTGCTCTGTGTATAGAATAGCTTCTCATCCTTTGCTAATTACAGAAAAAACTTTAGGACTTTTATTCTCTCTGCCCTATTTTCTTTAATTTTGGGAGGCATAAAGAAAATAAAAATGTCAGGGGGATGTAGACTTATAAAAAAATAACTAGAAGTGTTGTGACTGTGTTGCTCAAATGTGATATAGAGGACTTAAGAATGCATCCTGGTTTTGAATTAGAAAAGATACAATTTTAATTTCTTTCTTTAACTTTCAAGATGTGGTCCCTATTCCAATATAGTATTTGCTACAGAAATATTATTTTTTATTATTTTTTTCTGATTTTGACCAGAATTTCCACCTCTAGAATTATGATGTTTTTTTTGAAACTGATACACTATTATAAAAAGTTACAATTTTGAGAAGATGGCACTTCTAGTCAAACAATGATATTCTCAGAAATTTCTTGGCCATATTATAACCAAGAACCCAAAAATTCCACTGCTTATGACTGAAAGTGCAGCTGTGTGCAATGAAAACTCAGCTCAGCCTTACTGGAGAAAAAAAAAAAAAAAAAGAAAAAAAGAAATTTTCTTGAGTACAGAACAAATATATAAAGCCATGTAAAATGAGAATGGCAGCAACAAACAAAAATGGAACTGTTGAGACAGTACCATAAACAGTACCAGCTTACACACACATGAGAAAAATACTGATGCAAAAAAGTATAAAGCCTTAATTTAAAAAGTAGAGGGTAAAAAGTCATCACTTCAACCAATGCAGACTAAATTTAGTGACAACTGCCCAGTCAACAAAGACCTGTGTGCTGCTTACACTGGTAATTCTCATAGTATTAAGATTTATCCTAATACAATACTAGTTCTACCTTTCTGCTATGAGCATTTGTCAATAAGTAATTGCTGTGCATACTGTACATAGGTATGCATGCTGCGGGTATATGCTTTGAAAAATGTCAGTGCTTGCTCTAAAAATGCCTGGAAAAAAAAAAAAAAGATCCAGTAAGAGGAGAATGTAACCCATAATTTTCTAATTAACTTATTTTGTAAATAATTTCTTAAAAACAATGATACAGGATTATCTTAGATTAAAAAAAAATAAAAATTTAAATATAAATGAGTAACATAGTTGTCAGATCTCTAATGAATTGACCCTGGTCACTGGAATTCTTACACACATTTTATGTTTATGAAATAAAAGTATCTTAATTCATCTAGAAATAATATTTTCTTAAATAAATGTATGTGAAGGAGGGAACTTCTTATATATATGAAAAGAAAGCAAAATCATAAAAGTGATATCTGCATATTTTAGATTGTATTTTCTCCAGGTTGCACTGAATTCCAGTGTTTATCATTTGAAAAGAAACAAAACAAAACAAAACAGCTCAAGAAATATTATTCTAGTATTACAAACATAACCCTGAATAATTATTTAATTCACTTCTGTCCTGGTTTGAGTAAGAATAGAACTAATTCTGTTCAGTGATTTTACTTTTCAGCTCAGTTCTTCTAACTAACTGCACTGTCTGAAGTCAGCAGCCTGTTTTCACAGTGTCTGTTTCTAGCACTGATAACACCCTGTGTTTAGAGTTACTACCAAGGATTGGTGTGCAGACCAAGGCCACTGATGGGTCTTGTGTACCACGTTGGGGGTGCAGGAAAGTGAAAGGCTGCACCTGCAGGGAGAAGCAGACAGGGCAGGTGACCCCAAACTGTCCAACAAGGTATTACATCCCATATACATCATATCTGGTATAAACCAGAGGGATCTGTAGGGTTAGCTCTCTCTGGGGGCTCTAGGCTCTTCTCCCCTCTTGGACTGCTTTGCCAGCTTTTCTTGGCTTGGTTCAGGTCCTCTTTCGGTTCCTTCCTCAGAGCATCCAAGGAGGACTCTGCCCATTCCGCCTTTGCTGTGGGACCCAGTCTGGGACTCCTCTGGTGCCTGCTCCACAGCATCAGTGGTGATGGTGATGTAATTGGGTTTGATACTGGTTTTATGTATATTTGTATATAT
>JANHGN010011390.1:0-28088 GCA_024605025.1 Megaceryle maxima
TCCTCTCCTCTCCTCTCCTCTCCTCTCCTCTCCTCTCCTCTCCTCTCCTCTCCTTTTTTCTCCTTCTTTCTTTCCTTCCTTCCTCCCTGGGTGTGAAACGAGCTCTCTCAGATAAATCAATGCAGTGTTCTTTTTAACAATATCACCTGTGATGGTGGAAGTAACAGCTGAGGTAATATTATTTTTCAGTTCTATTATACTTTTCTTCTCTTGATTTTCTGCTTAATATTTACGGCAGCATATAGTACAGTACTATTTTACTATTTTGAAGAAGTTCTGAACAAACCATTCAATTTAAAATGAAGTTGATTACTTTTTTTCCTCTCATAAATGTCACTGGCTTTATTACAATGTTAAAAAAAAAAAAAAATCATTTATAATGCCATTCATTGAAAATGGCTTTGTGAAAAAAAATCAAACCCAAAGCAAAATAAATTGCACTCTGCCCACCTGTACAAGTTAGTCATTAATATAATAGGCTTTATAATGAAGAGTCTGCTGCAAAAGGAGAACGAAAAGGGAAAAGCATTTTCTATAAGGAAAAGTAACCCTTTTCACACATCTGGTTGCAACCATGTAAGCTGCCTGCTGCTGCCTGCTGCTTTGTTCAGAGGTTATTTCCCTCACTAGCCTGGGGGCTCAGCTCCTTATCCAAGCCTTCCTGCTACTGTTTTACTTAAGCTGAGTTGAAGCAGTAAGTATCACACGTTTGTATTTCATGGGGAAAATAATACCACATGAAGCTGTACTGCAGTAAACTGCCTTGTCCTGGGTATCAAATTTGCAACTTTTCCCTCCAAAAATACAAGGACATTCAGTGAATGCCCTCCTTTGGATTACATAGAAGGCGCATCAGAAGAGATACATTATTGAATGTATATGCATGATATCTACACCTCTATGAAGCCACCAGTAGAGCTTCACAGATCAGGAGATTTGATACATCCCTTATGATTTTTCTGCCCTCTATTACCTTTCCTTTTTTAAATCCATATAAAATCCACATTTTCCAAGCAAAATATAAAAATATTAAGATTACATGGTATCATGGTTTACACATGTAAAAGAAAATTCAGATTACAAAATTTCTGAAACCTCATTAGAGATTTGCATGACTGTTTATTGCTAACACTTTTCTGTGTGCATAAATATGGGCTGAGATCAACATACCCATGACAGGCTGTGCTAAGTTAAAGGGATTCAAAACACAGATTCTGGAAAAAAGGCAAAATCAGATTCACAGTGCATCAGTGTACATGCACATCTCAAATGGGCAAAAAATATAAATTGGCAACAAGTTTTCATAAGAAAGATGAGGTCAGCTTGCCCTCATGTACTATTGAATGCTCTCAGTCCTGTATGGCTAAGAATACTCTAATAGGTCAACTTGTTTGTAGAAAATCTTTTTCCCCTGATGGATCCAAATAAAGATTTTCCTGGCCTTGACAGAAGGAAGCAATTAAGTAGGAGTTTTCACTCATCTACAGCCAAATTAAGGTTGGTTATGCCTGTTATTATGGTATCTTTGTGAAGCAAACACAGCAACAGTATATTAACTCCTGAAAAAGATTATTGAATGTCAGGAAACTTGAAGCATGTATCCAAGACCTAGGCCTTCCCACAATGATTTTGTTTGTTTGTTTTTGTTTTTGTAAACATAAAATTTCCAGAAGATCCCACAACTGCATTTGGCTCACATAAGGTCAAATTTTTTATGTATATCGTTTTGCTCTGTAAAATCCCTAAAGAAACTAATCTGTCATGAGAATTACTTTTGCACTGGAGAGAATTAAACTAAACTAAGCACAAACAGTAAAAATTTTAGAAAACATAATTCTTTATCTACAAAAGACTTGGGTTATTTATTGATTTAATCAAATGAAAAGGAATTTCACTAGTGAAGACCTTAATATTTATGTCAGTAAATTTTGAGGAAAAATGAAATATGTTCAAACTCTTTAGAAATGCTAGAGCACAGGAGAATGAAGTACTGTACACAGATATACCCCAAATAACTAAGTGAACTACCTTATACAGTAAAAACAGTAATAGTTTTGATAGTGTGGCTTTCTAATCTGCTGCTTGGGTGAGCCATACCAACACAATTATACTGCTCAGCATAGTGCCATCAGTGATAATCAGGTCAGTGCCCACATTAGTTCTACCTGTGTCAAATTGTGCTACATAGGCTACTTCACGCTGAGAACCTTACCTCTATTATGGGAAGCAGTTGGGGACCCAGATTCAAATTTTGTTCAGTTCTAGGTAATTTCTAAAATAAATTCTGAAACTCCATCTAGATTTTCTGTAAAATCTTACATTGTTTTCATTGGTTTGTATTTTGCTCAAAGCCTGGTACTCCCTGATAATTTTTTTTAAATTTTATTTTAAATTTTTTTTTTTATTATTTTACTTGTAGATCTATACCTTATCTATCTTCGTATCTATTTGATATTTTTGACACTGCCACATAACAGCTTGCTGTGCAAATGCTGATGTCTTTAAACAGGTTTTGATGGCAGTAAAAAGGTGTGAATTATGATACTGATAGCAAGAATTTAGGGAACATCTAGGGTTATTAAAGTAGTGCTGGATCTCATGTTCTCTGACAGGCATGCACTGAAAGCACTGTTAGGAGCTACAGAAATACTAGATTAAGGTTAGTGCTCAAGTTAGTAGTAAATGCACATAGAATTGAGCTGTTCAGTGTACTTATTTTTAATGTAATTTTTCCTTATAGGAGACTCGGACAAGAACTGTGCTTCCTCCAGAAAGTTTACTGAATGGTTTTCTCATTATAAGCACACAATCTAAGTGCAAAAAAAATCCTGAGTTCCATCCAGTCACAGTATACAAACATTAAATAATATGAATTCTTAATATAACCACTTATATTTCAGTCCAACCTTTCCTGCTGGCAGATCATGAGCAATACAAACCACAACATATGCCATCTTTTGCCTACATTGGTCTGAGTAAGGTATTCACTCCCCTCCATGCTGGTCTGGCTAATTTAGAGAAACATTTACACTCTTCTAATGAACTCAGGGAAAAACATTTATACCACCAGTTGATACATTCAATTGTTTACTGCTGTTTATGTAAAACCCAGGCCACTCCCTGGTACCCTTGGTGTTGAGATAACTCATCTTCTTTACAAAAGCTGTTATGAGTCAAAACCTGCATTATTTATTGTGCTTCATGGGCACATCTCTTTGCCCATCTCCTCTGAACCTTCTTCCATTGTAGGGCATTACTGGTCAGTCACAATTAGTCTTAATTTGTAGACTTAAAAAAAAATCATCAGGGGTAGTAAGTTTAAATAGAACTGAAAAACATGGAATGGAAAGTGCTAGTCAGTGGACATGGAAAAAAAAAAAAAGTATCAATATAAAAGATGATAAAGCTGGAATTCAGCCATGCTCTGAGTTGCTGCACAGGAGTAACCTGTTCTAGTAGGTGGAATACCTCCTTCCTAGGCATGCTACTCATAATCTGTCTCACTGTCTGGCATTACAGCTGGTGAAACTATCAAGTGTCTTTATACGCCTCACTGAGTAACCATCTCACTGTCATGAATAGACATTTTCAAATCATGCCTCTGTGGTATCAAGATATTAGTTTCCTTTCACAGATAGGAAACTGAAGTCTGAGAGTTTTGACCAAGGTCAATTACAGTATCTGCTGTCTGAGTTGGGAAATGAACAGAGATCTGAACACTGTCCTACATCAGTACTCTGCCAACACCCCATGTAATGCTATCATTATGTTTCTATTGAATATGATCTTAATTTAGTCTTGATGTCGGCTTAAAATAAGCTGCATCTTGCAAGTCTCCTTGAAAGCTTGTAAGAAGTGAACACAGTTGAAGCTAAAACTTTCAGTTAAGTGTGTTATTCTAATTACAGCACTCAACAGCATGTTTTTTTCTCCAAACAACAAGGACAAAAGTATCCACACAGTAACTTTTTCAAACAATTAAAGAGAAAAATAGGTCAATATCAACAATTAAGTGGTGCAGTAACACAAAGTTAATAAAAGTAAATATTTAATTCAACAGAGTAATCACATTTTGTTGTGTTCCAGACTATACTTTTAAATGAAATGCTAAAATGGAAATTCAATAGTGTTTCACTTTATTTTTTTTCAATTCTTAACAACTCTAACATGAGCTCTGTAATGTCAACTTCCACTGATGTTAAAGTACATAGTATCAGAGAGAACCATGATTCCTAAAGCACAGTGGAATTTGTCAGATCTAAAATCTGCAATTTATTATGCCAAATTCATATCATTAAGCTAACTATATGAACCTTTCTAATCAAGATAGTTATAATGCTTTTTTCAGTTTGTATATCCATAATTTTAATTTCCTTTTCACGAAGAAAAAACTTTAATACAATTAGGGAAAACCTCTTACTTTATGCTTTGAGGTGGTGATTATCTAGAGAACCATTAACACATGGGAAAAAATACATCATGCAATGGCAAGAAATAAGATGAAACAGGTGGAAAACTTAAATAAATAAAGGCATTGTTAGTAAAGCACAATAGGCAAATATAATTAACTATTATATTATTGTGAATTTATTTAATTCCTTCAATGCACTGCTAGCATTTTTTTTTTAACAATTACTTTTTTTCTCTCTAAGGAACATTATATTTCTCTTGTCCTTGGTATGTCTTCAGATTTTGTTATTATGAAATAAATTCAGAAAAGTGTTTCTAGTGAAAAGAACACTGGGTTTGTCACTGTTCTTTGCTTTCTGAATAATGTACTTCATGTTTTTGAAGGCCATAGATGGAACTATTAATAAGCATTTCTTTAGACAAAATGCCCTTACTTAGGTGTACAAAGTTGTAAATATTTTTGGTTTTCATTTTTGTTTACCAGACAGTCAAAGCACAGGCATAGTGATAGAAGCAGACCTGTTCTGCTTATGTTTTTCAGCTGACCATAACCATTTTAAACCTCAGAAAAATAAACTCAAAAACCTCTCAATTTTGACTGAATCAAAAAAATCAAGGAAACAGAAAAATAAAAGTGGATACAAAATACCTTTTTTTATTGCTGAATTACAAGGAAATATCCAAATCACAGTATTACTAACAGTCCTAGTCTCTGTTATTGCTACGTGTTATGATGAGGTAGCTAGTGAAAGTCATAGGAACTTAGGAACTGTTATGCACAATATACAAGCAAAGCTCTATTAATGTTAATGGAGCTCTATTAATTCTAATGGAGCTCAGAGTTGCCTGAAGACCTGTAAGAAATGCTGTGAAGTCCTCTGGACAGAAGCCTACACTTTTACAACTCTGTGAATTGTTGCACAAATTTACAATGTATTACAAATTATCAGTATCATATATTATTTTAAATGTAAAATGCCTCTGCCTTGAGTGATTGCTTTTCCATAAGGAAAACATATCTGTTTTTTGTGTACTTTAAATCTCTGGACCTTTTCTCTTTTACCTTTACAGCACATCACAGTATAATTACATATGATAGTATGTGTCTGTGTGGTATACTTGAAATTGTTAGTCTGACAACTATGTACCATGAACTGCAATCTAAAAATATCAGTGTTAAAGTGCTGAAACATCACCTTGTTGAGGTAACTTAGAACTCTAACACATTTCTGTGATTCTGTGATTTCCTTTCACCTTCCCTCTATCTGAGCTGTGGTGCTGTTTTCAAGCACTTACTTCCATTGTGCAATGATCAGCACAAAAGTGGGTGTACAGAAAGGTGAATTTCAAGTAAACAGAAGCGAGAAATTCACTCAAAGAACTGTGCCATAAAAACAATGAATGTGGCACAATAGAGTTTTATGTGATTCAACAAGATGCTGTGCAAGCTAATCAGAAAAAAATAGGCATTTTATGCACAGTTTGCACAGTATGGGTGGACATAAAATTGAAGAAGTGGCTCTAACATGTAATAAGAGTTTACTTGCCCATTCTATTGCTTAAATTCAGATTCCTGAGCTAGTGGATAAATTAGGTTTTAATGCCATTCAACAACTGATACAGTTTAAACTACCTGTTATTATTTCCTAAAGTTAAAAGGGGCTATAGTCCTAGCAGCACAGGACTTGGCATATTTAAGGCTTTAATGATATACTCTGAAACAGTATTTGTGACTATCTGCAGAGTTTATGTACTGAGAAACGTGAAACTCTGCTGTACCCTTTAATTGGTTTTTGGCTTTCTTGAAACAGTAGGTAAACCACATGTACCTAATCCTCTTTTTGTAACTTATGAACAGTAATGATAGGCTTTGTCTGGCCAATATTTACACATGTAAATAAAGAGTTACAAGGAATTAACAAAATGAAGCTCTGATTTACAGTGAAAAAAACCCCCAACAAACAAAACCCAACAGAAAAGTTGAGGGGTAGAATTCAAGGGTATGTTTGCTTGAGTAAGGAGATACTGATTTTGTTTCATATTTACACAGATACTAATCTATTTATACTCTACTGTCTATGCTGAACATTTTTCTAAATATTGCTAGACTCGTGATTAACATCACCAATTGCTCAATGTATTTTAGAAGGAATATTATCCTCTAATGAATCATTCACTGCAGCTTTCATTGGAATATGGACAAATTCTTCTCTATACATCAAATTTCAACAGGTAACTTACAGGCAATAGGTATTATACCCAATAATGGGTACTCAGGAAAGGTACAAGTCACCTACAGCTTTCTATATGCTAACACCATGCAGTTTGGTAGAGTTGTTTTTGCACTTACGTGCATAGAATTTGCCCTTCCTTTGTAATGTGATGAGAAAAGCCTCACAGGCTCATAGGAAAAGTAAGAGAAAGCCAGCAAAGTTTCATAATGTGCTGCTAAGAATGTCTGAACTATTACAGCCTATTTGAAAATGTCCTTGGAGCTTTAACGCAAGCTTCTTTGGGGGAAAGAAGAGTCCTAATAGATCATTCTTCTAATAGCACTGATATCAGTCAGCTGTTATATATCAGGAAAGATTGCATCCTGTTTAATTTTAAATGATACTGTCAAGCCACATCTGTACTGTCTCATCTCACACATTTTCTGGAGAAAGGGCTTCTTCTGCTTATTATTTAGTAAGAGAATAATAATTTGTAAAAAAAGTCAGTGGAAAATGGGCACTAGAAACCTTGCTGAAATAACATGTGGAGCTTCACAGCTTCTCTACCTATGAGAACACTAACTTGTTTGAGACAATGAGTGAAACATACACTGTAGTCCCACTTCAACAGTGATGCGTGATGTAGTCCACATTAGAATTATGTCTGGCTGGAAAAAAGTAGGGAAAAGAAAACTTGATTAGCGAACAATGCAGAGAACCCTGAACTAGGAATCATAATGGAAGAGAAGGCTATAGATAGAGTTACTGTCTTGCTTTGTTTTCTGATTATCACTAGATATTTCAAGTCAAAATCCAGGAAGCAAATGTGTCTGACACAAGAAAGAAGTGGGGCTTTTTCAGAATACTTGCTGCAAAGACTATAAACAGCATTTGTAGAGTTGATACAGTAAAAATGAAGAATCTTAATTCGACTACATATTTTCCAACAAAACAGCTGCATTACCAATAAGAAAGAGGAGTCAGGTTTGTTTTTTATTATTATTTTTTTATTTTGAGCATGTAGCAAAGACCTGTCTTAAATATAAACAAAAGATGTGACAAATTAAGTATAAAAGAGCTCGAGAGGAAAAGAAATCCTCTAGGCTTCTATTAAATCCACAAGAAAAACCATCAGGTGCATCACTAACACAATAGTCCCTGCTCAGAACAGAACTCTAGGACCGAATCAAATTCATCCTCTTGTGGACATACAGAAGAAAAGAAATACTCTTTGTTATTGAAAAAAACACATAACTATGCTTATATCTTTGGCCAGTGACATGCAACAATATTTCCCAGAGACTTATACCCACTGAGAAGAAAGAGAAGTTAGTTCATTTGCTCTTTGCATGGAGGCTAACTAAACTATATGGCCTTTCTCCTCCACAAACCTGAATGCAAGAGCAATCTGGTTTTACTGTTTACATACTTCCTGGCAAAGTCTTTTTTTTAATCTCAGTACTTATTTTCCTTCAGAGGAAAGGCTTAAATTAAAAAAAAACTAATTATAAACCAAGAGGATGAAAAAATTGCAAATTTGTCTCATGAATCCTCTTGATACAATTTAACCATTGGCTGATGAAAACTAATTGTATGTATAGACATAAAAGCTAAAGACTAATGACACAGTATGAAGCTGCATAAACAGATTCTGGGGTACCTTCTGCCTCCCTTAGATCCTTATCAGTACAAGAAGTATTACAGATTTCAGAAGAAAGATATGGAGCACAGGTTACTAGATGTAACAAAATTCAGCCTTAAAAAGGAGAAAGGAAAATTAAGGTTTTGAAATCTAAGAATTACGCAGGACAAGAAGTACATTCAAATGGAATAGATTTCATCTATACACATTTGTAAACATGTATATGAACATATTTCAGACAACTGAAAATAAAGTCCAGTCAAAAAATCATCTATGAGTCAACTGCTGTGAAGACAGAATGAGAGCAGGAGAAGCAAGACTGAACCCTAATTGTAAAAAACATTCAAATAAGAGTTACATTGACTTCAATAACAATAAGGTGTAGCAACAAAGAACACAGAGAAACTTGTAGGCATTGTCATCTGAACTTTGAGAAGCCAAGAGTGTTTTCAAGGTCCTCAGCGTAGATGCATACTCCTACTGCACCCTGAATCCAACACATGATGCAGTTGTACTAAGACATTTCAATCTTAAATCATGCCCTCATCTCCAGTGCCTAGTCTAGGTGATCTGTGGCAGCAGAACTTGAGGACATAGAGGATTTGTACTTGCTGCTCAATGTAGCTATTGAAGTTATCATCACATCCTTATTTTTAATCCTTCCAATGTGTGGCAGAAGCAGGGCAATTTGTGTACCAGACTCTCTATAACTGTGGGCCTGAAAGTCATACGGATGATAAACTTTTTTAAACAGCAGAATAAGTATGCATGCAACCAGTCTGCTAGCAGTGACTCAAGTGCTGCAACCTGTCAGTTATAGAAATGTATCTATTATCAATTAAAATCAATACCACCAACCATGAAGGTGGAGAGCATCCAGATAAAAGAAGTGAGAATGTAAATGAAAGTACATTATTTTATTTTAATAAATTAGCCTTTCTTTTAAAATTAACTTAATGCTCTGGTCAGAGTAAAGATGAGCAGGGATTAAAGAGTATACACTAGACAGCCTTGTGACACATAAATATGGAGTGGGACAGAAAGCAAAATTGATTAGAACTCTAGCTTATCCACTAGTGATCTTGGATTTTTTTCATACATAATATATTGCAGTGTTTCTACAGTTCTGAATCCTAAGTAACAGAATGGTCTAATGTTGTCATGAATATACAAGCTATGAAGAATATGTCTGCTGCATTCTTTTGCTAGAGCTCTTTGGCTCTAAGATAAGCCAGGACAGAAAAAGGCCAATAAGACAGGTAGATTTTCTCTATTTCATGGGTGAAAATGTCTATTAGTAGAAGTGCAGACAATAAATTAGGAATAAACCAAGACAAATATCCAAATCTGTTTGAATCATTTGGTATGAAATTAGGTATTACAGGACTAAATTGCAAGGCTGTGATAAAGAGGTGAACTGAGAGAGAGAGCGGTTTAATTTAATTTAATCAAGTCACAAAGGCACATTCTCCAACATTCTGAGTTTGTAAACATTTTGCTCAGAGTATATTTCTTGAATTCATGTAAAATAATCATATCCTTAAAGTTAGGGACTGAGAGAACTTTACATGGGTTTAGGCCTTAAGTAATGCAGTTAACAATTAACGAAAAAACACAGGATGTGAAATGGAAAACTAGGGACTAACTTGACCCCAAAGAGGTAGGATGACATTTATATGAACATTGTTCAAGCTTCCCCTGATCACTGTCTGAGCACCTTTTTTTGACTTGGCTCAACTACAATCTTTTTGTGCTGTACAGACTCTGAATAAATGAATAAAAAACTCACCATAACTAGACGATTAAGTAGAATGCAATTCAAAGTTATAAAAAATATTAGCCATAAAACACAATACTAACTATTGAGGGAAGGGGAGGGATGAATGGATGGATGGATGGATGGAAGATGGATAGCTCTCAGAGTCAAAATGAACTAGAGAGGAAATCATGTTGTTCACAACCTCTTGGAACAACTTCTGATACAACAATTTGTCTGAATCACACTGAGGGTCATGAACTGTTTTTCAGTCTTTCTGTTTATCCTGATTTTTTCCCCCATAATTTCTTAAAATAATCTTGTTTGGGTTTGGTCTTTTTTTATTGGATTTTTTTCAGGGTTGGTTTTGTTGTTACTTGTTTTGATTTGTTCTGCTTTCTTCCTCCCCAGGTAATTTCCAAATCAGTGGATTCGATTCAGTTTTCTTATTTTTTAGTCAAAAGTTTTAGGGCACCCACAGACTGGTAAACTGAGAACTGAGCTACAGATTCAAACTTACCTATTCATTTTCAAAAATACTGCTTCTGTAACCACTGGAAAATGGATTTGTATTCTTATTACACGCTTCTATGATGTAAATAAAAAAGAAAACCAAAGCTGGCAGGGAAGGTTCTGAATCTTTAATTCAGTCAAATGAATCCATGAAACTCTGTCATCTTTACTCTATTGATTAAAGTGTTTTAAGAAAGCAATCAACTTTTCAGCAATTATCAGATCTTGAAGTCTTTGATTCATTAATACAGTCATGATCTGCTTCAGAAACACCTCTGTTGCTTCAGAATACATAAAGTACATCCATATGGTGATATGCATGAGTACATATTACTAAGGCAAATTTAATATAATCCCTGATACATAAATCTGAAATTTATGGAATTTGCTTCTTTTCAATTGGCATAAAAATAAAACAATTTAAAAAAATTAAAAAGCCATTTTGCTTCTTGAACCACATTTTTTTCCATTGCCCTGAGTTAGGCAGTTAATACTCAGCACCAGAAAAAATTACTAAGTGTGTAAGATCATATGATTATAGTGGTAATAAAACTACTTAAAACTACTTAAGGTAGTTTTATTACCACTTTACTGAAAAAAAAGGCAACAAAAGAATTCAGTCAAAAGCACACATTTAGGGGAAAATTTAATGGAAATAAAAAAAAACACATACATTTTTCTGACTAGGTGTTTAATAAAAAAAAAAACAACAACAAAAAACACAAAACACATATCTCTTACATACAACTAAACACCAAATAAATGTATTGATATTTGGCAAATAGTCTTATGTACTGGGAAACTGTAGATATGCTTTGACAATCAAAATTTCATTCTTCCTACTTATTCCAGCCACCTTGTTTCCATTCCCTTCTGCATGGCTCCTGGACTGAAATGAAGAAGATAATTAAATGTGAAGTTGCTAAAGCAAAGAGCAATGTGGTTTTCTATACATAACTCAAGGGTTCATCCTTTTTATACCTGTTTTCATCAGTTCACTATGGGACTGTTAAACTGCACTGATCAAAGTCACTGTGCTGAGCAGTTACATGCCCTGATAGCAGATATGCAATATGCAACAAAGTTATCATGCAGGTACAGCTTTAAATTGAGAAAATAAATCACTCCTTCTTCATTAACCCACTATTTATCACTGGATTAAAACACTGAAATTTTCACTCATTTTTGACTGTCAAATCAAGGATAATAGCATGTAAATTGTGTGTATTAAGTTGCAGTCTCACACTGTTGGCTTTTTTTCCAGATAGTGTCTCAAGCAATTTAACACAAAGAACAAAAATATAATTTTGTTGGCTTTAGATGATTATGAAAGAACAGGCATTTCTATCCAGCTTTATAGACATATTTTCTTTTTTTCCTCCCTTCCCCAAGAACTGTGAATGTTTTCAAGAAATGTGACACAGATGTGAGATAGTTATCTTCCATGTTTTAGAGAAAACTATTACAGATATGACTGGACCCTGAAATTATGGGACCTGTAATGGCTACACAATCATTTTCAGAGAAAAACTCAGGCCTTAGAGAATGAACAACTGCATGAAACCACCACACAAGGAATGTGGATGAAAAGTTTTCAGGATTTAATCTGCCCTGGAATATTGACTGGGTGGAAAGGGCTCTGGCATATCATCAGTGGAGTTCTTGATAGTGGTACTAGAAAAGCTGATTGATGTCAACTTCCACTGGTTCTCTGAAAGTGGCATTTTGATCCAGAACATTTAATAGCCTGTGTGATTCACACCTTTGTGAATAGCACTCACATTTCTCAATGTTTTATTGACGAGGAAATTGGCTGACCTCTGCTCCGGCTGATTAGACAACCAAGTTTCCAGTTTGGTTTTGTCTGTTAAGCCAAATGAACATACCAGATTGAATATGGCCTGTGATGTTTTGCAATTGAGGTGTGGAACAGGGAATGAAGCAGGGAAGCCATAATATGTCAGATGAATCTTAGCCTCATTGAATTCAGGGCAAAACTTTCTGCTGGCTTAAACAAAGCCATAATTCCACTAGTAGGTTTACTTCCCAATTCTGTTTTTGCTTTGTTAAATAACCTCAAACAAATAATTTCACCTCTTTGTTGCTTATCCTCTCTGGCTTTGATCCTCTTCAGTCAGTAGCGGTAGTGCCTGTGCCAAACTGTTGACAGTCTCTTACTACTAGCTACAGAGTTCCTAAGCACAACAGCACTCTTTTCTCAGTCTTTAGTTATCATCATACTACATAAATGACAATATAAAAGCAGACTGTATCAGGAAATCTGTGAGCATTCTTTTTTTTTTCACTAGGATCAGTTGCAGAATTGCTGGGGATGAGTACTTACACATGAACCCTCACTGAAGATGATCTTCTGATAGCCACAGACAACAGCAAACACCTAATACTGAAAACTGTAGCATTATGAGATGCATGGCATTGAAAACAGTGTATTGATACAGAGTACCTATAAACCAGAGAAGGTGAGAGAATTTAGAACAGGATCTCTCAGTACATTCTTTCCCTTGCACTTATAGCACAGATTACAGATGATATCGTCTATTTCTGTGTCACAAAGCCTACTGCATGTCAGCACTTACTCAGCGCAGGGCAATTTAGGGTGACAAGTACTACTTGAAATATGTCCTTTAACTTTCCTTAATTGTCAAACTTTAAGAGTTATCTTAAATTTAATTTTGTTGCATTTAAGGTCCATCTTTACAATGGTATAATTTATTTTGGACATTACTGGTGACATTGTTCTGCCTGTCAATGGAAACATGAAAGAATATCATTATAGTGAATATCCATGGACTCACATAAATCACTCAAAATACTTCAGATATGCATGGAGATTTTCCATTGACCCTGTAATGACTTTAATAAAACTGTTTCAACATGAGCTGTGTCAGCAACAGAGACATGAAATGATGGTGATTCAGGACCATCACCTAAGATTTTAAATATTTTGAAAAAACACTGCTAATTTTCTTCTAATAGTGTATCATTCTTCCCAAATTACAGTCTCACAGTACAGCATAGAAACAAAATGCCATGAACACATGGGATTTCCTTTTCATGTTGCTTCATAACATCAGGAAGCTGTAGTTATTACTTGGATCAAATCGAAGTTATTAGGAGTATGTCTGCTCATCAAAATGAAGATGTGAAACCACTATAGCTTTAACATAGCTGTAGGAATGAAGGTGATATAACTGACTGCCTGGAGGACTTGGACTGTGACTGTCATTTCCATCATGTCATTACTACTCCTTCTAGACTTACTAGAAATACACTTGTTTAATTTTGCAGGGTGGATAAAAACTTAGAGGACTTTGTTTGAACAGTGGGAGGCAAGGCAGTTCTACATTATCCCTAACACTGGTGTAATTCCAGTAATCAGAGAAGAATGCTATGAATCAGGGTGGAGTTCAGCATCTACCAGGAAAGAGAATCAGACTCTTCATATCCTTTCATAAGAAAGATCTTGCAAAAAAACCCTCCACTCACCCTATATCAGTTATAATAAGGTAGTTCTTCCTTTGTCCTCTTTCCACATTTTTAATTATAGTCTGACCTGCTTCAAAGTGAACTGTTCTTTGCTTACTAGGAAAGATCAGCAAAGATTCAGGCTGGTTATGCCATAGAAACATTTATAAGAAGTGAGCTGTTGTGGGATTTGGAGGTGGAAGGGAAGAAAACTGTTGAGAGGAAAAGGAGGTCCCCAGGGAACTTCTGGGATTTGTGTCTGTAAAGGATGAGCTCTTGTCAAGTTTAGTGAAGAAAAGCACACAAGATTGCTTTAGGAGAAGCAAAAAGAAGGCATGAAAGATTAAAGTTTTCTATGCTTTATCTGGCAACTATTATTATAAGGACAGAACACAGCTAATTAAAAGTAGGAAATCATATTTCAAATCAAAAGTAAACATGTCTGTTTTACTCCAAACTATCCCCCATGTAATTGCTAAAAGATTTAGATAATTAACATGTATAATCAGCAACATCCTCATTTCTCATTCTCAGACCATGCTTCTCAAGTGCTGAAATTAAATGTCCAAGGTAATGGCGTGATTTACTGCATTACAGGTGTACAGAGGAAACCTGTCCTTGAAAAGAGTGAAAGATTTAAACAGTATGCTCCTGAATGCAGGAAAGAGACAATGTGTTTTAGGTTTGTTTCTTTTTTCTCCTTCTGACGTGGACCCTCTGCATGGTGCATACTGGTACACAAAATAGATGATGAAGATGTGAAAGAAGGAATTCCCAATATTCCTTTTCTAAGGCAACCACATTTTCAAAGCCAAACCCTGCAAAGATATGCCTTGACATGACAGTGAAATTAGTTAAATGGCTAAATAGTCACACTCTAGTGAAATTTCACTAGAAACAGAGGTACATGAAGTAGTTTCCACAGGAGAAAAAGACGATGCCTTCATTCTCCAAATCCAACTCCCTATCATGTTTTCAAACCCCAAATAAACAACCACCTAAAAACAGGTTACCAAAAAGGAGAATAAAGGGCAATATATTTATCAATCTTTCCTGTTTTATGGGTCAACAGTCTTCATTCTGTCTGTCCTTAAAAGATCTCTCTCCTCTTGCAAGCTTTACTCTATTTTCAAATATTTTTCCTTCTCTTTTTTCTGTTTCTCATCACTTAAAAGATTTACGCTTTCACTTTTATAAATTAAAGTTTTCCTCAACATGTGCACTTACTGTCCTTCATTTACTATTTCACATGTAACATCCTATGGTTACTCTATCACTATCCAGAGGCAGTGCCTTCTTTGCAGTGATCTATTCTTTTGCTCATTCACACATTTCTCCTCCATCATGGGTGCTTCTCAACTAGCAACACTGATGTATTTCACTTGCTTGGCCCTCTGATCTAAAGCCGCTAGTATGGACATTGAAGACTAACATATTCTTGGTGAACTTTTCTGTTCAATGCTTTGTATTTTCCTGGATATCCAGAGAAAAACCCTCAGCAGATGATTCAGTAAAGATAAACAAATTTACTCCTCTTTCAGTTCAGCATTCAGTGTCTTTACCTTCTCCTTGTCGAGGTCACTGAAAAACCCACAAACCCTTCACATTCACCAAATGTAGGAGTGCAACACAGGCCAATACTACTAATGTAAAGATGATTAAATTGTAAGAAAATAATATTTTTTATTTCAGTTCCCTGAACCAAAATGAAGAGAGAAAGGTACATATATACATCAACACTGTAGTCTCTTCTTTTTTTTTAAGCAAATTAAAAAAAAAAAAAAAAAAACCACAAAAAAACATTACCCAAAAGCCTTACAGAACAGTCAAGTTTGTAGACATGCAAAGCATAAGAAGGTATAAACTCTCACATTTTTTCATTTTTTCCTTCCCTTCCCCTTTTTTTCCCCTTCCCTTGCCTCCAGCAATTACTTGCAATCTTTCTGTAAATACAATAGCATAGACATATGGTGAGGTCAAACCCTCTCAACTGGTAAGTTTTTTCACAGGAGATAGATGAGACAGCAGGTACAAGAATTTACAGTGAAGATTCAACAGTGAACAAACTGGCCTTGCTACAAATATATTGAAAAAATTTTCTTCTTTACACTGGTGAATTATCTAGAGGAACTACAGAATTAGTGCTAAGCAGCTCTGCTTTCATATTCATCAACTCTGTCTTCCAGAAGTATAAACCACCAACCAGATTTTTAGGTGAGTTCATACTTATTACTCAGATAAGCTGGTTCTGTGGGTTTGACATGAGGGAGAGAGACACTGAAGAAACAGACACTTATGAACGTACAATACTTCAGTACTAACCCTTCAACAGAAGTTGTTTACAGAATCAAAGAGCTTTAGTGGATGCCCTTCTTTAAACTGACTTTTTGAGAAGTCTGAAATAGGCAGGCTACTACAAGGTAATAGACAGGCACAGATCTCTTGCCTATACTCCATGACCAGTCTCAGACACTCAAAAACATAATCCTTGTAATTAAATGCAAAGTATCACGAACAAACCACAGCTTACTTACATATCTGCCACTGTTTCAGAAGATACTGCAGTACAGTTAATAATGGCAAAATTTTTGAAAGACTTTTTAAAGATGACAAAATGAGAAGATTTTAAAATATCGTTGCATTACTCCTAATGTTTAATTAATATTTAACAGTAAAGAAAAGATGGTGTATGCAGTCCAACATGTAAACAGGACATGAATAAACAAAGACTTCTAAGTCCTGTCATTTTCTTCTACCTTGTTTTTACAGCTAGTGATAATGAGAAGTGAAATTATCTGTCTGTGTGACTCTGTTATCTGGCTAGTGTTTTTTTTTTCCTCAGAAATACTGCTTATGTTCTCTAATGATGCAAGGTCACAGAGTAGGCATTACAAGGTAGCATTAGTGTAAAACTCAGAGCGCACATCTGAGATAGAAGTGCCTGGTGCAATAATACGTATAACCACACATACTAGAAGCTACACAGTAGTAGACATTCAATGTGACTTAACAGCTCTGGAGATGCAAGAGGAATTATACTAAAATTTATGTACTACTAGGATTTGAGATAAAGAAATAAATCTGCTGTATAAGAAGACATATATTTGACTCCTATAGTGACTTACTGTGTTCTAGCAGATCCACAAAGGTATTTTTAAAAATAATTGGCAAGTGTCGAATCAATGTTAATAGTTTTGCAATACTATCCACAGTATTTTAATACTGATTGCCTGTTTAATAATTGGTGTTTATGACTTTAAGATTCTGAAATGGCTGAGAATCCACATCTCAATACCCAGCAGAAAGTGGAAAGAAGTTTGCAGCTTTGCCTGCATTCTTCACCAACCAAGGCTAATTTACAGTTAAAATGCTTCACTATAGGCTTACAATTCTTCTTCTTGTTGCATTTCTTAGTTCCCTTTACCTGCAAACTTACTGCATCTTTGTTTATCTGATTCTAAGAATGCCTAAATTGTCAGAACCAAGAGTACTTCTGAGCTCTTTCACCAGCTATGTCTAGCTCATATTTTGGGTGAACCTCAAGCATGCAGCACTTCTTCCTCTTCCCTTCTTATTCCTACACGTTAATGTGCATGGAAGTTCCCTTGTGTCAGGAAGCATCAAGAGTAGCTTTCTCTGCAAGGAAAAGTGAGCCACAGGCTGAGGATCACAACAAGGTAGGAAGGGGCAGTTTCTTCATCTACAAGGTGTGCACTCCCATAGTACCTGAACATGTAAAGTGTAGCAAGTCCAGTGACAAAGACCAGGGATGGCCATAGTCCAATGATCAGCAGGCAAACCTGTAGCAGGTCCAAGGTCAAGCCAGGAAGTCAAGGCAGAGGGGTCAAAGTCAGGACAAGCAAAATACAGGGCCAGGAACAGGCATATTCTGCAACAAGGCTCAGACAAGTAGCAAGGGTCTGAGCATAAAAAGCAAGTCCTGAACAAAGTGGGGGAGGTCCCCAAGGAGGCTTTTCACTGCTCTGTTTCATATAGTTCTGATCTAAGGTTACACTGTTGTATGTGTCAGAGCTGGCTTTGAGCACAGGCAGCTAAATCCTAAGGGTGGGGAGGAAGGTGCTACACAACTTCTGCACCTCACTTAGGGCTATAGCACTCTTGATTGCATGGATTAAAATAAGAGTACAGGGTGTTGTGGCCATGCCCCTGATCTGAATAATGTGAACAAGGGGATCATGGAGTACACTACAGTATACTAAAATGTCTAGGTTCAGCCAAGCAACCACTCAGAACATTCTTTAGATTTCTGGTAAAGCATTTTCCTGAGTGACATGAAATATAATGCAGTACCAATAAATGACTGGTGAGGAGAAGCAGTCCTAGGGCAAAAAAGCTCTCCCCTTCTGTTGCTGGACCTGTTTTATATGAAATGCTTTATAATGTAGCCAAGTGCAAAACTGAAACAAAAAAAGGCATCCTACCTCTGTTAATAAACAGCTCTGTTGTGGAAAGGAGATAAGAGAATTATTTAACAAGTTATGGCAAACAAGCAATCTAACATGAGTTCCCAGTGTAATAATGACTCAAAAAGGCAAATATGATCCTTTAATGTATGAGGCTTCAAGTTATGAATGAGAGTTGGGGAATTACTATATATCTCTCTAGCAGTGGTGAGAACACTATAATTTGAATATTCTATGCAGTTCTGATGTCCACACTTCAAAGGATGTTAGAAATTGGCAGTGTTGGAAAATTGGAAGTGTTGCAGTGGCCATAAAGGATATCACTGGAATAGGACTAAAGAGGAAAAGAGAAAAAAAATGTTCAAAGTGTTAATTTGCAAGATCATTCTATAAGCTACAATCTGTTTTAATTATATATATACAAAACAAAACAAAACAAAACAAACAAACAAAAGAAAACCACAAAAAACCACCAAATCCAAACAAGTTACTATTGACAGGGATAAATCTTGGTTTCTTAAGTTAGTACAGAAAGGTGATCAAGAGTCAAGAAGATACCAGCTGCATCTAGAAAGTAGTAGCACAGTGCTAATTTCATACAGTGAGAGTGATAAAATCCTGGATAAACAGCCAGGGGGTGCTGAACTTTGGAATGAGTTTTCAAATCAAAATCAAATGGTCTCATGCAAAGGTACGGAGCTGTGAGGAAGCTGCACTTCAATCAACAAAATTTCATTTTTTAACAATGCCTTTACAAAGTCCAACAAGAGGAGGTGATGGTTCCAGCCAGCCTTAAATTCTCTGAATCTCAGAATAGCCAGGAATACTGTCTGGCTGCAGCTGAGATAGATTAAGATGTTAGCATTTCTCACTGTACTTCAGGCTATCAATGACTGCAAGCACACTTAGATGTACCAATATTACTGCTGGGTCACTCCCTAATCCAGTTTTGTTGTAGTGATCTAGGTTAGCAAAATCTTGTCTTTAGACAGGGTAAGCTAACCTGATTATTTTAACAGAACTGAAGATACAGTCTATCTCATCTGCCAGCAGAACAGAATGACAAATGATTTTCCTGATAACTACAGAATGTATAGATTTAGAAACCTGGTGGATTGTGATTGAAGCAAAGATTGTACCCAAAAAAATGCAGAAGTTATTTGAAGATCATAAATATATGAGATACAGATCTTAGGTTTTAGGATGAATCTATAAATCATTTATGCATCTGTCAAACACATGTATGAAGAATGATAAAAAGGGAATTAATAATTTTCTAATATCATAATATTAACCTGATTTACTGAGAAATTATATCACTGATTCACCAGAAGGATGGTATTTTTAAATACCCACCTTGGGACAAATATGTCTGAATTAAAACCTAATGGAAAAAATGTATGGATTGTAGAAGTTCTCACATTGCTTTTCAGCTAAAATTCATGCTAATTTATAAGCTTATTTAAATGTAATTTTTTTATTAGGAGCATATCCTATGATATTAGGCACAAAAGTTAAGTGTATTTGTGAACTTGTCAGTCTCAGGCAATAACATATGTATTTATACAGAAATTTCAATTTAAGAATTGGTGTAATGGATACAGTGTCCTATAGCCACAACAGTTCTAGAATGTCTTTTGTTCTTTAGGCCACAACCTAAAACAGTTTATTAACAAGCTTAATTTAACAGCTTTTTGCCTGTTATCAATTTGCTGGTTTGTATCAGAAATATATCCCTCAGGGGGGGGGAAAAAAAAAAAAAAAAAAAAAAACAAAAACAAAAAACAAACAAACAAACAAAAAAACCCCCAAAAAAAGTAATAAGCTCAGTGACTGTATCATTAGCAAAAATACCGATCAATTTCAGATGGCATTTAAAACCGAAGATTGCTACAAGCCCTCTCTCTCCTACCTCAGTTTTTCTGCTTTCAAGCTTTAGAGTTTTACCTCCCTGAGGGAGCAGTTTCACATGGTGGCTGAGTGGAATAGTGGCTTGCAGCAGTGGTCCTGCTTTTTCCCTTTTCCTTCCACTTCTGGAAGGGAGGTCAGGCCATTCCTTTCCACCTGCTCTGGCACTTATCCCTAGGTAAATTAGTTCAATTCAGTAAACATGGAGAAAATTACATGGGTTTTTTTGATGGGTTAGGTTTTTTTCTGATTCATCCAAGCAGAATTCTGTGGTATCATGAGTGCTACAATTTGTCAGGTTGAGAAGAAACTTTAAAAGCATCATGGGGGAAAATAAAGCAAGGAGACCACATTTTAAGGCATCTTGTTTCTCTGCTACTTTTCTTGTAATGACTTATAAAAATGCTGCCATCTTAGTAAAAGGATTTGTTGGGGATGTTTTTTGATTGCTAGGACCCACATCTCTTTACAGAGCACAAAGACCAATTAATCTATTTCAATGGGAAGGAGCTGAGTGCCTTTAACTGGAAAAAGTTTACAGTGTTGTTTCTCTTCCCCTAATTTTGCATCCCCCGAAACCTAGTTGCACTATGTAAGGTGAATTACCATATGGCCATGAGAAAACAAAGGTCTGGGATATGTGAAGGCCTCCTTAAATTGGCTAATGCCATGGCCACATGGTGAAAAACACTGATCTGACATAAATTAAAAAAAATATAAATAAATTCCCTTCTGCACATTCAGGTGATGAAGGGTTGATTTTGCATCATTACAGTTTATACCAGATTAGGCATCACCTACTTTCAAGCAGCTGGCAGAAATCTGCTGCTTACCAAGGAAGGAGGCAACAGTGCCATCAAGAATACATGGTATAGTATACAGGTAGTGCATTGCTTATGGTGATGCTTTTCTCTTAATCCCCACTTGTTTTCAAGTAAGCACCCCAATAAAATAGGGGAACTATGAATGGTGGTCAGTCTAACAAATAGACAGTCTCAATGAGAAACATGAAAAACAGCAATATACTTAAATTCCCAAACCTCATTTTAATGGAATATTTCTCTTATACAAAGTATATCTTGCTAATCATATCCTCACAACATACTCCATATTAAAATATTTCTTTTGTCCAGAGAAAAAGTTAACTTCACTTGTACTCATCACCAAGTTAAGTCTCAGTTTTACATGTGATCTTAAAAGAAAATTTTATTTTTCAGCACTTACGCTGGAAGGAATAGTAGGTATTCAGAAGATATCATGATCCAATTCCCCATTGGAAAAAAGCTATCTCTTGAGCTAATGATGCACTAAAGCACTGGTGTGAAAACAAATGCTTGTTTGGTCTTGCTCTGAAACTGAAGTCTTGCCCTCTGGCCAAGAACCAAATGTGCTACCAGATGAGTGATACAGAGACACCGAAGAGCAACATTAAACAGAAGGACTGCCAAGACTGCGCTGTATCACCTTCATATCCAAGGCTTTTGTCTGAGTTTAAAAAAAAAACAACAACCCAAACCCAAAACAAAAACACCCTAAAACAAAAACAATGAAAAAAGTCACAAATAAGTAATCCTTTGTCTGGAAGCAAGTAACGTCTGTACAAGAAGGAACATGGTAATACTCATGTACCATTAGATCTTTTAGCAGAAATTAGACACATCCACATTTTGCTAAAAGTGTTTTCACGTGTTTTCCATCAAAACATAATTACCTGTCTGTGAGGGATTTTGTGGTCTTTTTGATTTTAGAGAGAGAGCTTTGCTGCCTTTAATTTAGCTTGAATGCTATGGACAGGAAGAGCTCAGACTTAAAAATAAAACCTGTTTCAAATTGCTAAATATCAATGTGAAAAACACTACAAACAAGTTACAAACTTACCCTGAGTTTTACCACAGTTATATTCCACACTCAGTCTAGTAATATGTACCTCATGGGAGAAGTTCTGGTGAAGCCAACCAAAAGCTTATCTCATTTTCTATAACTTGGCAAGATTAATCTCTGAAGTTAGTGGACACCCCTCCCTAAAAGAAATCACCCAAACTCACAAAAAACCCTAAGTACAACAAAAAAGACTAAAAAGACAAAAATAAACCCTCTAAAATCCTAACATAACCTTGTTGAGAAAAAAATGATGAATACAACAGGAAACAAGCTAGAATGGCAAGGAAACATTCTAGACAAATAAATAAGTGTTTTGCCACTACCAGTGGTAATCTTCAAAGTAAAAATTTGGTAACATTTGATATTATTAGATTGTTTTGTAATTCTAAGCTTTTTTTTTTTTTTTTTTTTTTCTTAAAGGACATTCAGGGAAATGTCTTTTTCTTTTTTTCTTCTAGGGACACAACCAGTATGTCTGCAAATTGTAGCAATGTAACAATTCTCCACTGCTGAAATGCCAATAAAGGGTGTTATTGTATCTGTCTCTGGGGAAAAAAAAGTGCATTTCATAGGTAAGACCTAAAGTAGAATAATCCAGAATTTGGGCAACCTGCATTTAGAAATCAAGATTTAACTTCAGGCAGATAACTCAACAGTGTTTTATATAACATTACATAAAAGTGCCTTTTGTGCTGTTTGTAAAGTACGTCCCTCTGAGTCCAACTGCAAATAAATACTTCATAGAGAAATGGTTATATGACTTTATACTTATGTAAGCTGATAGGGTAGGACTGACTTTACAGAGAAAAGAAATTGCTGAGATCTGGCCAAGTTATTCTGTTTCTAAGAAATGAGAAGCACTCAATGGTATTTGCTTTAAAAACATGCATACATTTATTGAAAGAAAATGTAGTTTTCCAGCGGTTATTTAGACATCCTTTGGTATAGAAGGTTGCTTGCAACAGGCTTCTTTCTCAGAATCTATGCCACTGTTCTTCAAAATCACATGAAACATAAAATGTTTCTGGTTTAGCCCATATTCAGCACACAGAAGTAACTCTTTCTGTAGCAGTTAAGTACTCTTCAGTGCTGCACTCCCTTTTAGTTAGCCGAACTCAGAAAGTAAATATGCTTATTTTTCATTCAAGAGTAAAATCACATTTGCACATTCACTATTTCCCTATCCCTCTTGTGTAAACATCCAGGCCTGGAAGGATTATTTCCTTGCTTTAGAGTCCATATGCAGCTCAGAGGAGATGGGGCTCAGAGAAGGGGTTATCTAAGTTTAGGAGGAAACCTTCACCTCAGGACAAGCAGAGCCTGATGATGGATGGAACAATCACAGAATCACTGAGTGGTAGGGGTTAGAAGGGACCTCTAGAGATCATCTAATCCAACACCCCTGCCAAAGCAGGATTGACCAGAGGACATTACACAGGATTGCATCCAGGCAGGTTTTATCTCCAGAGGAGGAAACTCCACAATCTCTCTGGGCAGCCTGTTCCAGTGCTTCATCACCCTCACAATAAAGAAGTCTTTCTGTTATTTAGATGCAATCTCCTGTGTTCCCACTTGTGCCCATTGCCTCTTGTCCTGTCACTGAGCACCCCCGAAAAAAGTCTGGCTCCATCCTTGTTGCACCCACCCTTTAGCTATTTATAGACATTGACAAGGTCTCCTCTCAGGCTTCTGAGACTCACAATGTGAGATCAGAAAGATGAGCCATGCATTACAAAGCAGAGGAAAATATTAATGGGGGATGGTTTTGTAGGGGACCCACACAGATGATGCAGGGGCACAAGCCCTAGGGCACCCTGATGGAACCCCAATCTCAAAGAGCCACCCTGGTTTGGGCAGGAACGTGTCTGCTTCTCTCTTGCCACACAGCAGCACTAAGGTGTTAATTAGGCGCATGGGACAGCACTCTTTAGGACAGGCACATAAAAGCCCCTGGTAGCATTTGCGGCACCTCCTTTTTCTCCTCCTAATTTTATTCTTCAGAACAATTCCTCCCTCCCTGTCCCCAATTCACCTTTTCTCTCTCCTGCATCAGACCGCTCGGACACACCCCTGGAGGGCAGCCGGGTACGTGGCCGTTTTGCGACGAGGTCCCGCGGGGGTTTCGGGAAGGCGGCGTGTGCTGCTCCGCATGGTGATATCTCATGGCGAGGGCAGAACGAGTGGGCGGCGTGGACTGCCTTCCTCGTCCCGCCGTGCCTGCTCTCCCATAATATACACTGGGCCAGGGACCCGGAAAGAAGGGGAGACAAGGGACATCCCGGGGCCCCTCACTGGACGAGGGGCCAGGTAGGGGACGCTTGGTCTCTCGTCACTCAGCAGCCTGAAGACAGGGGCGGGCGGCTCGCCGGCTCCCTCTAGGTATCGCCGACAAAGAAGGAGGAGGAGACATTAGGTTGGCTTTTTTTTTTTTTTTTTTCCTTCCCTCTCCTCCCCCCATCCTCCTCCTCCTCTCTCTTTTCCAGCCAGTAAAGAGTGTCTGCCCCTTTGAACCGCTGGTACAGCTTACACACACAGAGGTACACGCACATCCCCCTCTTCCCCCCCGCCTCCGCGCTGGCTATAAATACGTTCCGAGCCGGGCAGAGGGCGAGTAGTGCGCTTCTCTCGGCGGGCCGAGACGGCAGTGACGCCTGCCGCCCCGCCAAGCCCGCCAGCTGGGTGCCGTACCCTGGGTGCCATGGCGTGCGTGGAGCGCTGCCGCCGCTGCTGCGCGGACAACAGGCGGCACAGCAGCATCCTCTACAACATCCTCAGGAGCGAGGAGCGGGCGGCGTTGCCGCCGAGGCCGGAGCCGAGGCGGAGGCAAGCGTCCCGCGGATGCCCGTGCGGATCGCGGCGACGGGTGGCCCTGAGGAGCCCGCAGGTGGCATGCAAGGCAGCCTCGGCCGTGCTGGTGAAGACGCTGCGCTTTGTCAAGAGCGTGCCCTGCTTCCAGGAGCTGCCGCTGGAAGAGCAGCTCCTGCTGGTCCGCAGCTGCTGGGCGCCCCTGCTAGTGCTGGGATTGGCGCAAGACCGAGTACACTTCGAGACGGTGGAGAGCTTGGAGCCCAGCATGCTGCAGAGGATCCTCACCACCCGGCAACAGGGCGAGCAGCTTCCGCCGCGGGGACCGACGCCGGTTCGGCCGCACCACGGCCCTGGCGGCGGCCCTCACCTGCCCTCGACCGGCGAGATTCAGGCTATCAAGAGCTTCCTGGACAAATGCTGGAGCCTGGATATCAGCACCAAAGAGTACGCTTACCTCAAGGGGACGGTGCTCTTCAACCCGGGTGAGTGACCGGGGCGGGGCGGGGCGGCGCGGAGCGGCGGGGGTCTCCCCTCTCATGGGGACGGGCAGGGAGCCGGCTAACCAGGAGAGACCACCTGTATCCCCAGCGAAGCGGGACGAACCGGGGCCTTTTCCTCAAGCGGAAAGACGTGGTGGAGGAGGGTGACTCGGAGGACACTTTCAACCACTGTCCCTTCTACAGGGCCCCGCGGGCAGGCAGCAGTTAACGGCCGCTCCCCGCCTGTCGTTACCGGCTAGAGGGGGTCCAGCTGCGGCTTGGTCGGGGTTCTCGGGGGCTGGCGCCTTCCGCAGAGGCAGTTGTTAGGCGCCAGCAGCGGTTCCCTCTTCGTTTCCGAGCGGGGCCTGTCGGCGTCTCCTCGTAGGAGGGTGGTTGGAGCAGGGGACACTCCTCGTCGCCAGTCATCGGCCGCCCGAGGGTGGCGGGTCTAAGCGTGTTCTCCTGGTGAGGTTTGCACCGAATGGGAAGAAAGCAAGAGAAGGCTCAGGGCTTCCATGAACGAAGAGCTGCTTCGGCTCTTGTGTGTAGCATTTGTGACGTTGGTTTTTTTTTTCCTGAGCCATCATCTGTCTTTGTGGAGACTTCCACAGTACCAAGTGACAGATGATAATGTGAGCGATTTACATGAAAGAGCAGCTGGAAGGTTGGACATGGCACTTCCTAAATATGCCACTACCATCTTAAAGTGGGACATGGCCCTTCCTATGCTCTCACTGTCAAACTGTTAGGACCTAAAAGGAGAAATTCTGTACTCTCCATCCTTACTATGGTTCACCAGAAAACTTTGTCATACCCTGGCATTAATGCTTCTTGCCACTTGTAATCTGGAGCTATTCAGAAACAGTTGTCAAAAGATGTCTTGTAATGTGAATAATGCATTCTGTAGAAGTGACCAAGTTAATGAGTTATTGTCTTCCTCACTCCTTACAGATTTCATTTGTCACTCTAAAGGTGTTTCAGAGCGTGTTCTTCAATCAAAGGTTTTATTTTATCAGCTAATTTATGTAACACTTAAGTGAATTTTGGCAAGCATTGTATTTAAAGTTTGTCTAGTGAAGAAGAGTATTGAATGTCCAGATCACCAACATAAGATTTTGAACTGCCCTATAAAATTTGGCATGTTGATTCCACATAGAAGAAATCCTCTAGCAATTTCATTTGTTTAACTGAGTGATAAATACAATCTGTAAGCTTTTAGTAGTTTTTCTGTCAGAACAATTTTGTTTTATAGACAAAACTTATATAACAAAATAATTTGTTTTTCTTTCCAGATCTACCTGGACTGCAGTGTACACAGTATATTGAAGGACTGCAGAGGGAAGCACAGCAAGCTCTAAATGAGCATGTCAGGCTCATTCACAGAGGTGATGAAGCCAGATTTGCCAAGCTGAATGTTGTTCTCTCCTTGTTAAGATCTATTAATGCTAATGTGATTGCCGAACTATTCTTTAGGCCCATCATTGGAGCAGTGAACATGGATGACATGCTTTTGGAAATGCTTTGTGCAAAATTATAAAGGTGTGTAAAATAATGGAAATAAATCCAATACAAAGGAAGCCCTAGAGCAGAATAGTGTAAAGTATTGTAAATAAACTAACTTATTGTTTTTACATAGATAGTATTTTTGTATTCCATAATAAAATATTCTTCAAGTTCTGAAATTAATTTTTATTAAACACAGTGCTTTTGCAATAAGTTTATAGCCATCAAAATAAGCTTTAAGGTTGTGGAGAATGTTCATACCCGAAGTGGACTGGCTGTTCTTTTACAATGTCTCTAAATAAAGATCACACTTACTATATTGTACTTTCAAGGTGAGTACTCCATGCTTTTTCAAAATAAGCAGCAGTCTGGGTTTACATTTTAAACATACTTGGCATACAGAAGGGGGAATGAACAGGCCATTTACTTTGCCTTTTTCAGTAATCGTAGATGAGGGTACTGTAGTCAGTTCTGCTCATAGTTCAAATACTGTCTGTATCAAAAGCTTATTACAGTCAGTGAACTACTTCTGTTGACTTTAACAGAGTTGAAGCCTATAAAGAACGTTAAAGAAAATATTCACGTAAGGTTTTCTGCCATAGGGGAAAAATGTCTTAAGAATATTTTGAAACTTAAAGTAGCTTGACCAGCCCTAACACTCACAGAAAACCATTCCATTCAACATATGCTGGGCTGCAGGACAGTAAAGCAATTCTATTCTCCAAAACAGCAAGCAAACAACCCCCCCTCTAAAAATATCCAAACACCAAATGATGAATAGTGTAAGCAGAACTACTGGTGTGCACTCCACGCTTTTCTTTCATTTCCATCTAGGTAACTGCTAGCTAGGATTTCAAAAGCTAGATTCTTCACATTACTTATTCTTATAGAAATACAAAATTATTAGGGTGACACGGTGTACCACTGGTACATCTACATCTGCAAGAATTTGTCAGCTAACATGAAGAGTTTTAATTAAGCATTGAGCTTACTTTTTTTTCTTTTTTTTTTTTTTTTTTTTTTTTTTTTTTTTTTTTTTTGGATTTTGTCTTTTTCCTCAAGTAG
>JANHGN010011390.1:28098-59918 GCA_024605025.1 Megaceryle maxima
TTTACACTGGGTAAATTTACTTTGCAAAGATTTTTCCGGCTAACATGAAGTTTTTTAATTAAGATTTGGGTTTTTTTTTTTTTTTTTTTTTTTTTTTTTTTTTTTTTTTTTTTGGTCTTGGACTTAGTCCTTTCTCCCAAAGCAGTTGTGCTTTTGTTGAAGATAAATACATTTTTAAAAACTTCTATTTTAAAACAGAAAATATGTGATTTAAGGAGGAGTTGTTTCATAGTTTTCCTTTGTGTGCAGTTTTCTAGCCTTTCCCCTGGAGACTGGAGAGAGAAATGTGGCAGTGTTCCAGAGTAAAAGATATCTGCAACCCTGTGTGTCATTCTATTAATACATGTGTGACATATCTATTAATCAGTAGCAATAAGAGGTGTTTTTTAAAACACAGTTAAGTTGAGGCTGTTACTCTTCTTAATAGGAGATGCACAGGGGAGAGATGAATGAGTTTAAAGAGCTTTCTTTTGCTGCCACCTTGTGCAAAGGATAATCACAGCTCCTACTCTTGGGTAAGGAGCAGGGGGGACATTTGTTGTCTTGTACCTACCTGGATAAAAAGTACAGAAAATGGAAATGGCTGGAGAGGTAAGCATACATTCCCAGGGGAACAAGTTAATCCACAAGTATTATCACTGACATTTGTATTGCTATGGCAATATGAATCACATTATCTGCTAGGATACAGTCACTGAATCATTAAATGAAACAAAGCAAGAAACACAATCTTTGTCCTGGAAAGTAACGTTGTAGCTTAAATACACACTCTTCTGGTGTTCACGTAGCTCCAGGAAGGATTGTGTGCCCTGAGGAGCTCTCAAAAAATTTCAAGCAACAAGAAGTATATAAATTACATACTCTTACTACAAGGTCAGACCATAATCCAGCAGATTTAGTCTTTATGTTAAGTTGATGCTTTTATTTGTACACACAAATGCATATAAACATATATAGCTAATATTGACATCTGGAGAATATTTACTTTGTGTGTATAAACATTCTGTGAGTTTATAGTCTGTGAGCTATAAACAATAGCTTCTGATCATCATATCTTCTAATATCTCTGTAACATAAATATATGTATATGTTTCCCTCTTTCTCTCTAAACAGCATATGACCTTAAAATAGTTAGCTTTCGAGGATGACTGACAAAGAAATCTCTTTCCACAAAAACACAAAGCATTATGATAAAACATTTAAATAGTGGTTAGCAGCAGATGATGAAGTTTGGATAAGGACTAAAAAAAAAATCCAACAGCTTCAGATTATCTCCACTGAGAATTTGTTAATGTGCACAATAGTATTCAGGGTTTTTTTTGCTGAGTGTCTGAAGAGAATTGTTGGTAGCACTCCTAAGAATGAATGGTAATCGCTGAGCCTCGGTCACATCATAGGCAAGGATTTTCAGCTGAAAATCACCTTGAGGCAGTTTAAGTCTGTTGTGCCACTAAATACTAAAGTTTTCATGACTTTGGTGAACCTGCTTACATCTCCATGTTTGATATCCTAACAAATTCCATATTCTTCTCAATTTTCTGAAGTTGTCATGAAAAACATTGATTCTATGTACAATGAATCCACCTTGAACTTTCTGTACTCTGTCAAATTTCTCTTGTACCAGCTGTACTGTTAGTCATTTAGCTGTTGTCTATTCAAATAGAAGCACCTGGGAACAGTAAGTAGGAAAACTGAAAGGAAAAACAATTTGTTAAGTCTTTTTCCAGAGAACTAGCAAAAGAAAAGTGTCTTCTCACAGGTCAGAGGAACAGGAATAACAAAGCAAGAAATTAAAAGACTTGCAGGGAGGAACCAAGCTGAAGACTTGGAGATCCATGCAGGAATGCGAGAGAAGAGCCTAGTATGGGTCTGGAAGAGAGTGGGGAAATGTCTGATTCTAGTGCAGGGTCAATGTGCCAAGAGCTGACTGGAAGCAGGTGGAGAGAAATTTTAACTCACAAGCCAGAGCTTGAGCAAAAGGGTGCCTGCGAGAGGACTCTGTGTCAAGTCCAGAAAATATTGCAGAGGAGGGAAGAACCTACCCTATAAGCTAAGTCAGAGGAGGATGCAGGCATCCTCACCAGCCCACTGGGACTGGGTGGCCGGTTCTCCCTGGTGCCACTGCTGAAGAAGAGGCTGTAGTGGCAGCTATGCAGTCATTAAGAGTAAGCCACTTAGTCTTTGTCCATGAGCATATGGTGCTCACAGAATTAAGCAGAACCACTCTGTGGCCCCAGACTTTTGACTATGGCTGCTTTACAGCAGAGTTTTCTACTGGATAGGAGAAATATTGGGCTAGATCCTTTTCTGCCCCAACTCTGTATTGTGCAGGGTGGGTGAACTCTGAATTGGATAGCTCATATGGCCATGGTCACTGCTGTGACCTATGAGGTGGTCTCTTTGGACATCCCTGGCAGCAGGGGTAGGACAACCTATCAAAGGCATCAGGCAGGCAAGAGAGAGAGGGAAGCAGGGCATAGGTGAAGGGTGCTTCAATGGTAATGTAGCCTTTTCCAGGAGGAGTGAGGGTCAAGGCCCTCCGGCAGCTTCTGGTGCCTAAAGCAGTAGTGGATGAGAACTCTGCTTACCAGCTATCTGAGACCCCTGCGGAGGTAAAAGCCTTCCTCCAGCCCTGCCTTGTGCTGAGCAGTGCTGTGCTGTGCTGTCAGCACAGTATAACATTTCTGCTCAAGCTCTTAAATGTACCAGTAAAGACTACTTGCCAGTTCAGCTATTAACATGACTTCTGAGGATTTTAAAGCATTTTTTCTGCTCCCTATAATTGGCATTCTGGGCATGAATCTTCTCAAAAGCACTTTTTTTTTCAGCCCTCCAGGATGTTAGAGATGTTTTCACTAGGAGCAGCCTCTGAAGCAATTTAATCCTGTAGTCCCCACAGTGACTGTCTCAGGTAGAAGTGATGCTGTACAAAAAGCCATTTCCACCCACCTCAGCATGCCCATTGCTTGTGGTCAGGACTGTGACACCATCAGTCCAGGCACTGGCTTCTAATCACAAAGCACCATTTGACAGTCATTACTGCTGCATAGTATTCTTTCCTCTGAAGAGATCTGAGAAAGGATAATTTAGAAACCAACTTTCATTTTTAGTCAATACAGTTATGCGTGTTTCTTTTAGATAAGGAAAAGTATGGCATATATTTGTAAGCTTACTTTCCCAAGTTTAATCTATAAACCTTTGTTTGGGTAGTCTTTAATAGTTTATTTTAAACTTTGCAGCACTTTGCTGTTGTAGATAGACTATAAATGCTGTTAATGCCTAATAAACACAAACTTTCCGCCTAGAAGTTTGGTTTTGCAAACTTACATTTTCTAGTTTTGAAGTTATATTGGCTTGAATTTATTATACTCTTTGTAATTTTCATTTGTCTTCAAAGACAGGACTAATTCCTTTAGTGGGCAAATAAAATAAAAATAAAATAAAATAATGAAATAAAATGTAAGAAAGCCAGATCTGTTTTTCCTTCATTGAAAAAAAGTCCTGAACAGTGTAAGCAAATAATATATCAAGACATTTTAAAATCTTGAGATGCAGCTTGAAATCTGCACACATATATTGCCTTAGCACTCTTAACTTTTATGTTAAATTATGGAATTCTAATATGTTAAATCTGAAATGTATACAGGTAAGGTTCAATAGGTGAAAGAGCTACAGATGGTCAAAGGGACTTTTGACAAAATTGTCCTTAAATCAGCAAGCGCTGTGAGGTCATGGGTCTATAACTTGTTAGCTGACACTGTCTGCAAATCCACGAGTTGTTTGCATTTTTAAAATAAATCAGTAGTCATTTCACTGCTATGTCAGCAATAAAATTAGCCCAGCTTCTTTTAGATATACACACTATACCTAGATGTAGGTAAATAACCACAGAAGTGTTTATTCAAGAACACATGATATACAGACACCTTTTCTTCTGTGGGTTCTTATGTTATTTACTCATTTATATAAGGAAAATTATGCGAGTTTCAGGTTAAAAAAAAATAGAGCTCATCCTTTCATTTTGTATTACCACTCCCTGTTCTTCCACATAAGATTTAACCTTGAATAAAATGAGCTGTCTGAAAATTTGACATCCAGTCTAGTCGGGGCATCTGGGGTCTTTCTGGAGTGGATGGAGAGTCACAAAAACCTCCGGATGGCGTTTGATCCCAACATACCTAGTTAGGGTGGAGTCATCGATTCATACTTTGCAGAATAAGGCTAGAATCAGGTTATACACTGAACTGTCAATTACTACAGTTTGACAAAGTGAAACTTGGAGCCTTTGCATTCACCCTCACTTCTGGCAACATTAGTTGTCTTCTCTCAGCTGAGACTGTAGTCCAGCTTCTCACATATACATGTATCTGCACACATATAGACATACATAACAAAATATAGCAGGACAATTCATATCTTCTTTTTTTTCTAGTGGGGCTGGGCTAAAATAAATAACAGAAAAGTCAGTAAAGCCTGCAAGGGTAGAAGAGAGTTATTTAGAAAGGACATTTTTATACATGTAACAATGTTCATCCTAGCAGGCCTGCTGTTTCAGATTTTAAATACACAACTAATATCTGCCATCTTTAAATAATTACTAACTAAGGAAAATTAAATAATTTCTCAAACAAAGAGAGGATCCTGTTAATTTTGTCTTGGTTGTCAGATATTTTTCTTATTTTTGAAACTGAAATGAGCAGTTAGGACTGAAACACCAAATGACCAAAATGATCAGTACTGGAATGAGAACCATTTTCCTTTTCCCTTTCCTTTCCTTTCCTTTCCTTTCCTTTCCTTTCCTTTCCTTTCCCTTCTTGCATTGCCTTGTGTTGTATTTTTCTTTTCCTTTCCTTGCCTTGCTTTTTTTTTTTTTCCTTTTTTTTTCCATCTTATCTTTACCAAATTAGGAAGCCATAGAACAGATATGACTGTGTTCAAAAGGCTGCAATTTAGCAGGCCAGCAGTCATCCAGTGTGCTACTCCTTTGTCAAGGACTCTGTCCTGATGAACCAGAGCTGGAGGTGGTCTCTAGTGAGGACTTCTGTTAAACTGAGGAGCAGTGCTGCATTTCTAATGTCTAGAATGATTAGGTGGAAACCCTGCTTCTCAATCAACTGACAGTCAAATAAGGTAAAGAAAGCAAAACCCTATTGCAGGCTGGATCTGAGCTGATCTGAGCCAGGAAAATCATCTGTTTCCAAACAAGGTGAAATGACTGAGGAAATTTTTATGACCTGTAATGTATAACATATTTCTATCTCATTTCCAGACAAACTAAACTGCAGAGAAATTGAAGCATATAAGAATGATGATTGAGTGGTCTCTGATAAAGAAGTCTGAAAGCTCAACAAGTTACCACTTTTAAACTGATTTGCAATAGCTTCTTTCTGTCACTTCTGGGATACTTACGATGTGAACAGAAAACTTTCACTGACATTTTCTATGACAACTCAGTTAACATGCAGTAACTCTTTAAATTAAGGTAAGTGGATCATATAGCTGAACTTTAAGACACTTGGTGAGAATCAGTTGGTACTAGTTATTCTGTGGAGAAATTCTGCTCATAACAGTTCAGAGATTAAGATTCCAGCTCAAATAGAGGAACTGTGCCTTCCTGTGCCTAGCTCTACTCTGGTGTGAAACCACAGTGTGTGTGCCAGCAGTCTGCTCTCTCACTTCTCTTCATAACACTACCTCACAGTGCTTTGTCTTTTGTAGGAAGGACATCAGATGTGTGCACTGAAAGTACATTCTGACTCCTTCCAGTTAGGTTGTGGAGCTGGACAACCAGGGAACTAGACCCTCAGGCCCACTGCAGCCTGTCCTGATTACTCAAGATGTATCGTGAAAGGGACAGTTGACTGCACTTCTCAGTATCGAACAGTACATGTGTCTGTTATCTATCTTCCACTTTTTGTCACTTCCTTACATGTTGAGACAAACATTTGAAGGTATTTGTTACCTTATTTTTGGGACAGACCTGGAACTTATATAAACATAAAGCAGTTACTGAGAGCACAAAGTAGGCACTCCTTACTCAGTTTTGCTTGGCTTCCAAAGAATACATCATGCTTGGGCTTGCTATGTTCTCAGTGTTTTCTTAAAACATAGAAGGATAATTCAACAAAGAAACCCATTTTCCATCAGTTATTTTATTACAGAAGAGTAAAGGTGACCAGAACAAAATGAAGACAAGCAGTAAAGCTGAAACAGGTTATAGATGGTAATGGATGTATCTCCTGTTCTTCTAGATAGCCATATGGCTGGAAGGGATTTTAGGTGATCATCTAATCCATTGTGCTGCCCTGACAGGATGAATTATATACCATGTCATACCTGACAAGAGCTTGTCTAACCTGTCTTTAAAAGTTTCAGTGATGTGGTCTCTAAGACACTCTCATTCACTCTAGTTCTGTCACTACTCTTAAAATTTGTAAGTTGTACAGGCATCTAAACTGACCTTTCTGTATTGTAACGTAATCCTTTGTGTTCTTAATTTATTCACCAGCCATATAGATAAGGTTTGTGGTAAAAGATGCTTACATATTTGAAGGATGTTAATCTTAAATTTTGTGGAAAGCAACTTACTTGGATTCTTTCAACCACCCGTATTTTCTAGACCTCTTACCTTCTCTGGACACCCATTTGGACAACATCTTTCCTGAACTGAACTGCAACTCCCAGATTTTCTATTGGAATGGAAAAAAAAACCCAAAACATCAAACAAGTTATGAATTATATTCCTCTACAATCCATTTACACTATTCTGTCATATTTTTTTAAGCAGCACAGTGAGTCATTTATAGAAATATTTTATAAGTATTTCCTTTGTATCAGTCTAGCACTTCCTGATATTCAATAACTAGGGTTAAAAAGTTGTAGTATTTGATGTTAAATGAATATATATTTGAAATACCTCTTGGATTTTATTTTGTCAAGGTGGTCTTGACACTTGTGAAATTTAAAATCTAGACTGGTCAAAACTGTTAGAAATATCCTAGACAGACTGTTCTTAAACTGTCAATGTGGGTGGGTAAATTCGGTGGATGGGTAATTTTAAGTGCCTACATTACATTAGTTCATTAAAATACCAGCATGTGCCATTGTCTCAGTGACCGTTATTATGTTTTCGTGAGAGAAATAGGTTCCACTTAACAGTGGATTTTAATTTACTTCTTTAAACTGTCTTAAACAATAGAAGGGAAAGAAAAGGAGAAAAGGAACGAAGTGCTTGTGTAATATAGCAGTTCTGCAGGAATTAGTATGCAGAGAATATAAAAGGAAAATGTCTAATCTCATCTGCAGCATGCCCAAAGAAGAATGCTTTACGTCAAAAGCTAAACACTATCATTACTGCAGGCCTTTTACTTCACAAATAACACAGGCTTTTATACATCAGAAATTTTTCTAGAGAAGAGGAAAAATAAAGTAAAAAGAAAGCAGAAAGTTTAAAGAAGCATATGATGGCTGCTATAAAGCCTGGCAAAACCTGCAACACAGCAGGTCTCTCTGTGTCTGCTGTGCCATACTCTGTCAAAAGCAGCTCCAAAATGTGGTGAGGGAAATGTTAACATATCTAATCTTGGAAATATTCAATGGTGCCATCTCAGTTTCATCAAAAGCTTGTAATAAAAAAGCATCCAGAACTCTTTCTTTCATGAGATCTCAGTGAAACATGGATATTGCTGCTCCATGTTTTGTTAGAGACCCTCACCAACTCCTTTCACAGAGAGTCTGGGCTTCCTATAACACCACCATTGCCTCTAACAGCAGCCTGCCACTTCCACCAATGTTCTACTCTGCTGAATTGCTGACATTGCTCAACACCATGCTTTTCTGCACATTGAACTGTTTAACACAGTATTAACATATCATTGCTATTGCTGGAGAAGAGAGCATATTCTGTTCATAGGCATCCTAAGAAATCAGAATAAAAAGAAAAACATCTGAAGCCTGTTTCAGAACTTCTTTACAGAAATGTAAAAAAAAAAAGCGCAGCTCAAAAGGCAAGGGAATTAGGCTAATCAATATTCACCTTAAGCCTGTGAAAAAGCGATTGGGATCCATGCTGACATTACCAAAAGCTTTCTTTCTTGCTCATGTACTTTTCAATAACAGGCTTATTTTCCCTCTCTCTTGAGACTGGAATAGCCAATTAAGGCTTTTAGACATCTATGGATTTTTTTCCAGTAATCTGCACAGTGAATATTAATCATCTTCTCTATCTTATAGTGCTGCTTCATGAAAGTCAGCATTTTTAGCTATTGTGTTCTGTGACATCCTTCACTTTTCCTTGAAATCTGCTTCTTTTTCATCTCTATTGAGGTTTTTTTTTTCTTTGTTTAAATAGTTTTCTCCTTCAAAATATTTTGCATATGAATATTGGTATAACACAATGATTCCTGTTGAACAACTATTTCCAAAACTATCATTTGCACAAATCACACAAATTTCGTGTAACTAAACAAGTCCTCATTAATGTGCCTAGTTATCCATTTAGAAGAGCAAACACTGCTTACACATGTGGTTTTGAGAGTTAGACATACAAGGCAGTCTTTGCACCTTTAAGAACCTTCTGCCATTTGTATCTGATTCATCTGACCTTTCATAATCTAACATTTACATGGCAGAATGTGTTAAGATATATTGTTGTATTTGAGTAGTTTTAATGAAGAATTAAAAATCTGAACATTATGTTTGCAAGCACTGATTGAGAGTCTTATGACTATCATGGTGACCAGTGGACTCTTAGGGCAGACATTACTTCTGACAAGTGAAATAAATCTATCTTGTCAAAGGAAAGAACTGCATCCAGGAAGTTAAGCAGCAGACCTGCTCAGGCTTATTAAAAACTGGTGTTCTGTTAGAGGAATTTGGAATTGAAAATTCTGAGTATAGCATGACAAAATATATCATGCCAGATCTGACAGCTCAAGGGAGGCAAGGCTGCTGCCACTCTGTGTCCCCAGGTCCAACTGGTAGTAAGGCTGAAAATGTTTTCCTAGCAGGCACCCCCACAAAGAGCAGACTCATGCACCCGACATATACAGACACATGGTTGCCTGTGCAGGTCACAGTGTGCAGGCACACTCAGGACATTCACAAAACATGGGCAGCACCAATGGCCTCATCCTGATCCCCTTTCTGGCTGGGCAGGACAGAGGACCATCAGTGAGAGGATATGTACATATGCACAAGGTGGATCCATCCGGTATATAGGCTTACTCAATCTCCTCAGCTGATGGCACCTGGACATACCAGCACTCAAGGCTGCAGCCCCACTCCAGTTGCTGGCACTATAGATTCCCAGATAGAGAGACAGACACAGAAAAACACACACACATGCACACAGAGGCTATAGAGCCCCTTAGTGGAAAGCAGTTGAAGGTGGCCTTCAATAAGTAGACAGGCAGACTGTGATGTTCAAGTGCACAGCAAGGATGGACAGCTGCAATGAACAGCCCTTGCTTGCATGCAAATGGACCCTTTTACTCCCTTATCCTGCCATATGTTCCTCCCCAGATTGCCTAAATCCCTTTCTTTTTCTGACCTGTGATTCATCCCTTAAACATCCCGTAGTGAATCCTATGCAATCCTAAAATATTCTTACCCTGCATCCCATAATGCATCTCATCCAGAGACAGCAACCAACCTTAGACCAAAAGGTAATTCACAGAGCTGCTCCCAGTGGCTCATGGTGACAGTTTTCACATCTACTCAAGGGGCTGAGGTTCTGCTGGGACAGTTCTGGGAGATGCCTGGACAGGCTGCCATTTCCTTTGAGTCTTCAGTTTTGGTTCTTCCCTGTGTGCTATTGTGTCCTTGGGATTTGATGGGCTGATGGCTCCTGGGATGGGCCCAGCAGTGGCTGGTCAGGCTATTATTTGAGCTCTCCCTCCTGAACTGCCCCCACCATTGTCTATCTGAGTGCCTTTGTGGGAGCTTATATTAGATAACCTAACACATAGAATTTGTCTTGTAACTACGTGATTCTCCTCCTTTATTCCACTCTCATAAGACCCCACCTAGAGTACTCTGTTTAGCTCTGGGATCCCCCTATCAAGAAACACATGGACCTGCTTGAAAGAGTCCAGAGGAGGTCCATGAAGATGATCATGGGGCTGGAGCACCTACCCAGGTGAACAGGTTGAAAGCATTGGGATTGTTTAGCCTAGAGAAAAGATGTTGGGAAGACTTTATACTAGCCTTACAGTATTTAAAGGGGGACTACAGGAAAACTGGGGAGGCATTCTTTATCAGGGAGTGTAGTGATAGGATGAGGGGTAACAGTTTTAACCAAAAAGATAGTAGATTTGGATTAGCTACTAGGAAGATATTTTTTACTGTGAGGTTGATGAGATACTGGAACAGGTTGCCCAGAAAGGTTGCAGATGATCCATCCCTGGAAGTGTTCAAGGCCAGGCTGGATGAAGCTCTGAGAAACCTGATCTAGTGGAAGATGTCCTTGCATATGTCAGGGGGGTTGGAACTAGATGATCTTGAAGGTCCCTTCCAATCAAAACCATTCTATGATTCTATGATAGAGTGACCAAAAATTCAGTAAGACTGAAAAAAATGACTCATTTGCAAAAGAATAAAAGAGATAGCCTTTCCTAACTGCCTGCCTTCTGAGACAAATTTCATATCATGTGTGTTTCTGTTTTAGTGATATACAATAGCTATGGTCATTCTATTACAGATACAATTTGCATGTTAGACTGCTTTATCTCCTGTCTTTAAAAATGCTACCATCACTACGGATTTTTTTTTTTTTCTGTATTTCTTTGAAAAGTTCAGGATGACAACATCTTTTGAATAATTTTTTGTAGAACATAGATAATTTCATCACCAAACTTGCATCAGTTATCATCCTGCCTACATTTGTTATTTTTGGGGGCAAGTTACTGAGGAGATGTGATGATAGTGTGTCAATGCATGCAAAGGCAGCTTTTGAGTCCTAAGCACTTGCACAAGTAACCTTCCTCCATGTAATTTCACAGTGTAATTCTTACTTTCTCCAGTCTACTTTGTCTGACTCATTTTATCTGCAAAGAATGTGAATAGGAAAAAATTCAATGATCTACTGTGTAATTTCAAAGCAATGTCAGTAGGTTACCAAACTCAGGCTAAAATGAGACCTTTGTATACATTTATCCAATTCCACTGATTTTTCTACAGGCAGGAGAAGTAACTTAAGTAGAATGTGTCTCATGGCATGACTGACATTTCACATAGCGATGGTACCACATCACCCACCCCTCATCTCCAGCGGTATTTCAGCATAGATTCTAAGCACCAAACTCACTTGCCAGCTCCCATGCACAGTTGTGGTGTGAGTGAACTGAGTAAAAAACTGCTTTGTGTTTCAAGATCTTAACAGTTTCCTTAGTGGTAAATGTGTTAGAAGTGGATCTGAGACACACCTATCCCACACTGCAAAGTAGTGTTAAAACCAATGGGTAAGGCATGTTGTCAATCACCTGAACAATGGCCTTGCCTACTCTACCCCAGAAGAGTCCATATTAGTTCTTGTTTAATGTTTTTCCTAGTGGGTGTGCAAATGCTTCATAGGCTAGTGAGATTAAGTTATATTTACCTACATAACATGCTGAAAGTATTCCCAGATGCAATGCAGCTTGAACTTGTAATTAAGGTCCTCTGGCACAACTGAAGTCATAGTTAAAAAAATAAAGCTTGACTTGAACTGTAAGAGTCAAAATAATTTGAAGATATTGTAGAGATTACACAAAGTAACAGTCCTAAAGTTCAGTGTTTCTTAACAGATGTCTGAAAGTGAGTATTTGCTGTTAATCATGACCAGTACCCAGAATAAAACTCCCTTTCTTCAACTAATAGCTTCATCAACTAATAGCTTCATCTAATTCTCTGCAAAATGCAGTCATAGCTGGTTTATATTGACATCAGTCCTATTTTTTCCTTTTGAAAATGAAATAGGAAAAAAAAAACCCAGTTTATAATGGAATTGCTTGAGCTAGAAGCTAGACATGATATCAAGGCTAGTACTGGAGAACGTATAATAGCATTTTCAACTGACAAGGAACTTGATCTTATCTCTTATCTTCAAAGGAAATACCTCTAGCAAGCTGGTGTTTGCTACCGTGGTGAAAGGCATGGATATGAGGAGCAAACCTGAGGGAAGAATACTGCTTGGTGAGTTACCAACACCTACACATTGCAGCATTTAGATTTTTTTTTGGAAGCTTCTCACCCAGACACTATCCAGCCTCATCTGTGCTCAGCCTGAGAGCTCTGCTCAAGCCAGAGCTCAAAGCTGCAGGCCAAATTGGAGATGCATGAACTGATCAAAATTTCCTCTAATCCTACCTCAAGAATAAGTGACTGAAATGAATTCCATCAACTCTGTACATTTGCAGCAATGCCCCTGGCACATTCAAACTGATTGGCTTATTGCCATAATGGTTTCAGAAATATACTGCACTATAAATGTATGAGTTCTTCACAGTAGAGCATTACAATCAAAATTCCTACACATCTACACCTGCTATTATTTAAATCTCTCACTGCAACTCCATTGAACATGGCACTTTATTACAATGCATTCTTAGCAAGAAAATCAAACGGGAGAGGACAAAGGGCTAAAATTGCAAGAAGATGAGAGCATAATCAAAGAAAAAAAAATAAAGAATGCTTTGGGATCTCTACTTTTATCCTCACAATATTAAATCATTCTTTTCTAGTCAGCAGGGAGAAGCTGAATGACTAAAAAGGTTAAATGCAAGTTTGCTATACTGAAATAGACACTAACAGGTGAAAGAAATTGAGATTACTTAAAAATAATGATTGAGCCTCCCAGCAAATTCAGCATATCTAAGATTTCACCCCAAGTGACTAAAAGTGCCCAACAAGAATTCCAAATAAGTTTAATAAATTTTCTTATTCATAACTTGGAGTACTATGCCTCTAGAGAAGGAGAATAGATTAAAAAATATTATGTATATCTACTGTATTTTTAATGGCTACACAGAGTAAAATGTCTCTAAGGGGCAGCAATCCAGCTGCATGAGTGTTCTGCATCCTGATACTTTTGTTTTTTTTCTAATATATGGGCACCAGTGGCTACCTTGCTTAAGATGGAGCTTCTTAGTCAGAAGGAGATAAATCCTCTGAGAATGTGCAGTTCTATCATTATTAAAGTTTCAAGAACTGTGTGCATTTGACAGTAATTTTATTTGAAAAGTAATCCATAAATCTTTTTTGATAGTCAAACATCCTTCTCAATATCACTGAAAGAAGAGGTCCATTTTTGTTTTCAAATTGCTTGTGTATTTTCTTCTTTAACTTTACTTTTTAACGTTGATGAGCACCAATATGAAGTAGCAAGAAGTAGGTTTGATTGACAGACAGCATTCTTCCCCTCCTGCCTCAATGAGCATTTTTGCAGATTGTGTAAAAAGATGCTGTGTTCCATTCCAGCTCAAAACAAAGACAATTTTGAAATTCTCTGTGAATCAGAATTTTCATATTTTGGACAGCTTTAACATTAGAGTTATTTTTCCCAAATAACAGTTGAAACATTTGGACACATTTAGAAAGCATTTTCCATTGGATATTCTTTCCTGGCTAATAATTCTCCAGTTAGCAAAGATATTACCAAAGATCTTGGCCTCTCTCAGGCATTCTGATCTTGGAAGAGACTCCTCAGTGTCCCACAGAAAGAATTTAGTTTAAAACTCATGATGATAAGGTATCCAATGGCACATTAATTAATAAGTAATAATAACCATCTTTATACCGTCTCTTCATAGTCCATCTTACTCTACTATTTTCCATGTAATTTATCCAGTTGATTTACAAAAACAAAAACTTGTTCTTGAAATCTAAATTCTCAAAATATTTAAATTCAATGTTCTTCTTACACCATCAACTGCATGACTTTGTAATAACCTGCTGTGTGCCTCTTCCTTTGCTACATACATCCCCTGTATTCATCTATCCTTATTTCCAAATACGTAATAGGAACATATCACTTTCTTGATATCATTGTCACTATTGCACTTCTGTGCCTTATTCATTGCTGACTGTTCTTGAAAACTCAAGGGCCAGTGTCATTATGTGCCTGTATTATAATTCTTAGGCTGAAAGGACTAAAGCTCAAGATTTTGTATATTAAGAAAGACATTTTGTTCCTATCTGGATATCAAATGCAAATAGCAGAATATGTCAGACTCTCCAGATTACAAAATCCAAACTCTTGCAATATCATATACAAACTGCTCTGCATCTCAACTGTCTCCATCTCCTTCTCTATAGGCAATTTTTATGTATTGTTTTTCATAGCATAAATTGCAGTAATTTATGTCTCATTAATGTTCAAGTAATCAACATGAAAACTGGAATACTTCTCAATTTTAGTTTAAGTCTGTCTCCGGGAGCTGAAGTTATGCTGAAGTTAAAAAAACCCCCAACCAAACAAAAAAACCCAAACCAACCGAAACCAAAAAAACAACAACAAAAAAATCCCACAAAACCCCCCAAAACAAAAAACAAGCAAACAAACAAAAAACTTAAAAAAAAAAAGATAATTCAAAGCTGCTCTGTTGTATTTCTGTTCAGTAAAATCTTCACTATGTTCATTTTCCCCCAACTCTACTGCCCATTTCTAAAGCTCTCCTGAGTGGATCAATACTTGACATCTGAATTGTTTAAACTTTGACATGAAAAAAAGTGGTATTATCATTAGAACAAATATACTTTGTGAGCTGGCAATAAAAAAGGGCTATAACTGAGATCCATGAATTGCTAAACATCATTTGAATTATGCATGCAAACTTTATGGAACAGTCTATCAACTGATCATCTCCTTTTTGTCATTTGATGCATATTAATTTTATGCTCTATTGCTTCAGCTGGTATTTTATTAGAATGTTTACTGCTGTTTAAGTTATATTACTTCACAACAGAAATAAAAGTTGCTCTTACATGCCAATATTCTTTTCCCCTTCAGCATTATAACCTGTGTAAAATTTATTTCCTTCAGAATTAAATACAAGAGGATAATGACTACAGTGTTGTAACTTTCGTGATTATGCAGGTGTAATGTTTTCTTTTATTCTTTTATTTTTTAAAATTAGTTTAAAAATCAACAATGGAAAAAATCTACGACATCCTTCTTGGGTTGTGTTCTGAATATTTTTTTTTAAAGATGGGCCATAATGGGGAAGTTGGGAACCAACAGAATTGACTTGAGCCAGGCAATACTGAATTTTCAATACAGGCTGAAACTAAGCTGGGAAGTGAGCTCCAGCTGCTTGCTTCGTGGGGGTAGACTAGAGTTAGTTGAAAGTAAAATAACTTTAAGGTCTGTAGTGTGAATAATAGGTCTTCATCACAGTATTTCATGCTACTTCTAGTGAAGGCTTTCCCTTTGAGCCTGCTCTGTTTTAGCTTCCACCACAAGTAGTCCTGGAGCCTTTGTTCTCTCCTGAAACACTCTTGTCAGCCATCACCAACAATAATCCTAGAGAGCTGAGGGAGAAAATGAAACAAAACCAAACTGGCTGATAATTGGTTAAGTTAATGCTTAAATCTGTTTTTGGAAAAGCCTATGTTTCATTGGTTGTAGAGATTATTTTCCTCTCTCAGCTCTAATTTTGATACTATACCAAGGAATGGAGGATGAAAGATCCTTTGATCTTTGTTATGCCCATTTTGTGAGAAAGGGAAGACTCTCTTTTCCTATTGCCTTCTCTGTGTGAATTCACTGAACAGTCCTTGCATTTGATACCTTGAATAATCTTCATGACATTATGGTCCATCTGGCTTTATAAACAGGTTGGGTCAAAGCACTTGCAAATTAGCTCTTTTAGTGTAGGCATGATTTCATCCATTTGACGCTTCCAAATAACAGGGAAATGCTATTACAAAGTCTGTATAATGAGATGACATCTTCATTTGCATAATTGCCATACAAAATTAAAAAAGGTAACTATTGGCCACAAAAAGTACATAAATAAGGTGTATAACCTGGAAAGCTGAGATGTCTTGAGGAAAGAAGAGAAGGGAATGTAGTTTTTGTTATGAGCACTACAAGTTCTGGGGGTTATAGGGTAGGTAGAGATATGGACTAGGTCAGTGGTCACCTGTGGGTCACCCCACATTGTCCAGAGTGACTGCGTCACAGTGGTTTCCTCTCCAGGAGGTCTGCTGAAGGTCACACAGGCTCACAGACCAGTGGAAATTGATTTTTGTATGGCACACTGAGGCTAAAGGTACTAAGAGAAGTAGAAATGAACAAACAAACAAACAAAAATCCCAACATTTGAAAACTGTTTTGTTTTGATAGTTACACGTAAAATGAGCAGTTCCCTGTATTGAATATTCTTCTTTTAGAATATTAGAACATTCCTGTAAGTGAAAGAAGATATGCTGCTGCCATCAAAATATACAGAAGAAATGAGGAGCATCTTGTTAAACATAATCCCTGCCCTCAGAGCAAATTTGTGGTATTTTACTGTCAGGGTTTAAACCAATAAGAACATTGATGCTTCTCCCAAGCAGTGTAATTTGTCCCAAAGGACTTTAACTTTTTATTTTGTTTTCTCATGCAGTTTTTCATGGCTGCTGTTTCCCTTACTTCAGTGGAACACTAAATTTGATGGAAGTGTGCCTTTTCCTCTCCAGTTGAAATATTAGGCAATGTGCATTCTCAGCCCGTTTCAGAAAAATAAGCAAACGAGCTACTAATACTTTAAAACAAACAAACAAAACAACCAAAAAAACCAAACAAACCTTTCCATTTTCAAAATATAAGTTGCATTTTTAATTTGTAAAGGAATAAGGTGTCTGAATTATCTATTGCAGGAAAAAAAAATCTTGAAATGTTCATTTTTATTCCAATAATGTTAATGCAAATGGGAACTACAAATGGCATGAAAGACATGGAGAATCAAATTGCACACCTGAATTAGTAACACTTCAGTTTTAATTCTATATCCTATTGTAAATTGCTGAAATGATCAAACCTGACATGAAATAGTTCTGTCATGGTTGATTTTAATAGTAGAAAATACCTCAAATACAGTTCATTACATGAGTGTTCTATGCAGTGTTGCGTTTTAAACTATGTGGAAAACAGCTCTGAAGTTACAAATAGCTATTTCAAGATAAGAATTTTTATTTGTACACTTATATTTACTTTCTATGAATACAAATATGTAATGCATTTATGTAACTATAGCTGCATTAAAATAAATTTATATAAAGTTATGTTTGCACATATTTACATATATATGATATTCTAGCAGTTGCTTTTTGTTCCAGACTCTATTTGGACTCTAATACTGTAACTAGTAGCTGACAGGAATAGTAGAATAGCTGAGAATCTTTGTTTTGCTTTTGTAGCCCTGACCACATGCTGCTGCACTGTGATGAAAGAGTCTGGCCCCTTGCAGGGGTATAGATGCAGCACATCCCACACGCCTTTTTTAATTACAGTGGATGTGCCAGGTCCTGTCCACTCACTCTCTTTAAGGTCTGAGATCTCTGGTTTAGCTGCAGTGTAAATTTGGCTTGGATTTCTTACTGGAGCACCACATATATTTTAGCTCTGTGAAACAGGGATGCAAGATAATGTCACTAAACTCTTACTTTGCAAGCAAAACTAGAACAAAACTTATATCCTGCTCTAGGAAACTGAAGCCATGCATTTTGTATACCCACATCTGAAATTTTGATTAATATCTTGCTCTGAATAAAGGAGCTACCTTATACCGATAGCTAGGTCTCACAAAAATGTAGAAATGAATTGGCTGTATGCAGGAGTTTGCTGTTTAAATTTACCTGAAGGGTAGAATTACACAGCTTTATAACACAATTTTACTATATAGTTCTGGTAAGGATCTGTCAAATTGCACATCCCCTGCAGACAAGCTTCTGAGGACCAGGGTACTTTAGTGTGCATGCAAAGGAATGGTTAGGGGAGGTGGTTGAAGGATGCCTTTGAAATCTATGTCTAAATTGTCTGAGGACTCATTCTTGTTTGGCATCTATTTATTATCATTATGAAAGCCTCCCTGCCTATGAGACACAGTGCTCTCAAGTCCTAGATATAAATTCCATTTTCTTGCCCTCTTGCCAGATTTCAGACACTAATAAAGCACTAAGCAACAGTTAAGACACTAATTTTCTTGAAAGCTATCTGCAACCTACTGAGAAAGTACAATGATCTTTGCTGCACTTGTAGTAAAGAAAATAAAGCATTGAGAAGGTGGCAGGGGAGAGAAAAGATCACTGCTTTTGGGAAGCACAATTAAACAGATTTTCTTCTTCACTGCGGCAGATGTGAGATGGGAAACTGGTAAAAAGCAGGTTTTGTACCTTAGGTAGTGCTTTGAAAACTGAACAGGTGAAAGAGTCATTGGGATGCTGTTAAAATATTAGAACATGGGGCAAGAAGTGTGAGGATTTGCAGTATCAACTTTTGACTGTGCTTGAGTGCCATAGAAGTACAATTTTGAGATAAACAAACAAATAAATGTATCCTGAAACATGAAATTTACTGCAGACAGACAAGAAGTATTCATTAGCTTATGGAAATGAGAATTTTGCGGACTCATGGGAACAACAACAGCAGTAAATGGCATTATTAAAATGTTTATCCATTATCTCATTTCCTGTTCACCTTTCTCAGTGTTTTTAGATGACTTACTACAGCAATAAATAAGAGTTCTGCATGCCCCGAATGATACAAACATATCTTTGACTTCCCAGTCTTAAGACTTAAGGATGTTATTTAGTATATAGAATAGTATTCAGGTGCTATTAATTGTCAAACATATGTAAAATATTTGATGAATCACAGGTAACTCTCCAGATTTTAATTTCTGTCTTTAATCTATTTTGCAGGGTAGGCAGGACAATTTTTGCTTTATATTAGCTTCCTAAATCCTCAGTATTTGTTTCCATTTGATTAATTATTCTCATTATTTTTTTTACAGATTTTTAAAGAAACAGTTACTGAAAATTATTACAAGTTATTTTATTGTTTTCCTTATAATTTTGTCAGGGTGCCTGAATACTTTTATTACTATTCCTCAAATCCATTCTGTTTATAATAGTACGCTCTCCCTTTCCTGGGATAATATTGCTTCCGTATCTACTTTCTATGTCTGTAAGTTTTTGGGTTTTTTAGAAAACCAGAATTTTCATATATCTTATATATTTTTAGAATGCAGTAAGCAAGCACTTCAGAGCAGTGAGAAAAAATGTCAAAATGTAACAGAAAATTAAGAATAGCTAATCATTTAGAACGAAAAAGAAACAAACCAACCTACAGCAACCACAAGAGACAATCGAATCACCTTGCTGTCTGCTAGATTTAAATGACACCAGTGAGAAAAGCATATGGGGAAAATCCCTGTTAGAATACAAAGCCATACTGAAACTTTCAATGATACCTGCAGGAAAAACTAATAAAACAGGCATTACTTGGGCAGAACCAATCTAAGTTTGACAAATAGAAAAGTTTGAAGTGATTATGTCACTTTGCTTCTAGGTGCTATTATAAATTTGTGGTAATAAAATCTAGATTATATTAAATAATTTTTTTTGTACTTGAAGTTTTGTAGTATAGTAAGTCTCCTGCATTAGTATATGAAACTTTCATTCAGATACAGAATACATTGAAGTCCTTACCTATTTCACAATATACTCAAATGTAGCATAAAATACTTGTTTACTCAAATGTTGTTTTTACTCAAATGATGTATTTACTCAAACACATAAAAATGGATTTATTTTCTTGTTTCTGCAAGAATATTAAATGCCTGTTTAAGACTTAGCAAAATATTTTACTCCATTCTAATTAGTTAACATTTATATTTTAAAAGAAAATCATATTTATGTATAATTTACTATACTTGAGTATTTTAAAAGCCTGTTTTTGAAAATTGTAAACATGTTCCAGGAGATCCATGTAGATGAGTCTAAAAAATTTCTGGCATATTTGAAGAAATATTATGGTAAACAAGGAAGCTAAATAAAACTGAATCTTGTCATAGCAAGCTTACTTTTCACTGCACTAACAACAGAAATGAAAATTAACACTTCTTCCATCATCTGAACTTTAAACTTCTGTTCTTGAATAGTTCTCTATCAGTTAATTATGACTATATTGTTTTTATAAACTGCAGTGCACAAAAGTTTTTCATTACCCATTACTCCATGTATTTAATTAATTCTGTCTTTTGGCAACCATAGACCCTCTAGCTTTTCAGTTGTACAGGTCCACTATACTTTGGCAAATTGCTGTCAAATACCTAATCTTCTGGAGAAAAACATAAACAGCCTGCACTGTGTATATGATTATCATAACTTTATTTGCTTGTTGACCTATTATGCAGGTTTACAAGATTCATTGGTAAGTCTTTTCATAAACTAAATTAAAAAAAAAAAAAGTAAAATTATAGCATATCAGCAATATAAATTCATTGTAGATTGAAAAACTATATAAATTATAGGCTACTGAGCTATCCAGAAAAATTACTGTGTAGGAATATGTAATTTAACAAGAAAGATATGTAAAAATAAGGATACGTAATAATAAGGGGAAGTGCTTTCTCTATGACCCTGTACCTTTTAAATTTCATCTTCAGTCACTTCCTTATACACATTTCCTTAGTGTGTCCAAAACCTCTTCATGTGTCGCAAGGGTTCACATGGCTTTTTGACTCAGAGTGGCCCAGCTTCTCACGTGTGAATCACAATCAGTTTATAAAACTTCAGCCTTTAACCCCTATGCAGTTTCAGCTTTCAAGGGATGTACAGACACATGACAGGGAATAATTATCCATTGCTCAGGTGGTATCTAAAACCTACTTTTTGAACAACCTCCTTTCCTGATCTCTATTAGTGCAGGGTTGGGTTACATGAGGAACCACCACATCATATGGAAAGAAAGGATGGTAAGGATGATCATCATGTGTTACTGCATGTGTTCATAAAAATGTTTGTACTGGTTGTAGCTCCTAGTAGTTCATACTAGACTGTATTCCTAAAAATGATGCTTAGTTGCTACTAGATGTAGGTAATTACTGATGAATAACATTGACTTGCTTAACCCAGAATGCACAGTATACCTTGTAAAATACAAATTGTTTGTTCAATCCTTCATACCTTTATGCTTCTGTGCAAGGAGGGCAAAATCCTGATGCTGTTGAAGCCAAATAGCTATTTTGCTTTTGCTCCAGCAGGGCCAGCTGTTAGGCTCCCTAATTCCCTTCAGAATGCAGATGCATTCTTGCCTGGAACCAAAGCACAGATTTTCAGCTTAATTTTGAGATAAAATTTCAGAAAGAACACACATTCAGCCACACAAATACTGCAAACACCCCCACAGAACTAGTTTATATTAAGCATGATCATGGTGTTATTAATTTCTGGATGATGAGCAATATTTTAAAGTGGGAGATTTTCTGCTGTAAAAATAGAATTATAATAATGACAGGGGAATGGAAAAAAAAATATGTCTAGTCAGGAACATATTTGGGTGTGGTGAAAAGATATTCAACTACCATTTATTTCAAGGTTAAACTATCAAATGTTCAAATATGTCTGTGACTGACTCAACAGCATTATAGATGAATAGATACTATGAGATCAGAATACATTATATCCCTACAGAGGCAGCTTAGGAAGAATAATGCTGATAAACATATCTGGATTAAGAAGAGTGACAGAAAGACTAAAAATATAGGTTTGCAACAATGTAAAAGTGCACATTTCTAAATATGTTATTAAAAAAGGCCATACTGGATCTGCCAGCATAAAAGATTATATAAAATTAATGGTTTTCAGGTTCTGCTTCTTATTCTGACAAAGCACCTGACTAAATTACAGCACCAAAGAAGTATTTCAGGGCAGAAACCAGGCCTCAAACCATGTTAAATTGTTCTGCAATACTTGATGGGATTCTTTTCTTCCCTGACTCTTCCACTTGTTCCCAGGGAGGTTCGAGAGAAAGCTGTGCAAGGCTTTTTCTGTTGACTGTAGGCAGCTTACATACACTTGGGTTTTCTTCAATCGAGGCTTCCCTGAATGACACCTTGTGCTTCAGGGGATCAAAAAGGGCAGAATCAAATTCTAAATTTTCATGTTTTCTGAGGCATTAGTTCAATAATATTATCTCTAGCCTGATAGAGAGTACAAAATGAAATATTTATGGGCAGGGTTATTTTGGCTAGTGTTAGCTTCTCTGAAAAGTGCAGCAGGAGAAATGTAAACTCTAAATTTTCTATGATTTAATTTCTGTTAATTTTCTCTTCTCCTATAGTTTAGTGTTCCATAGTTCACTCATGCAAATTTTACATAAACCAAACTGGTATTACAGTTGGTTTGATAGAAAAAATATTAAAAAGGGACCAGTCAAAGAAAAGGTATTAAAAAGATAAGAATGACCGGAGCAAAATAACCAAAACATTTGAATGAATTTATAATCTCATTTTGGGATTACAGTCTTGTTCTTCAGCATCTGAGCTATGGGGATCACATAACAAATACCTTTTACACATTCCAGTTTGGATTCAGTTATGACTGCAACTGGTTTACTTTCAGTTCCCATACAAACACATCAGAACTTTGCGGCAGGGTTTGAGTTTTGTTCAGGTTTAATAAAAAAAGAAAAAAAAAAAAAAAAAAAAGGTGCTGTTTATTCAATTCCTTGTTATCCATTGCTTTATAATTCAACTTTTCAAAACATTAATATCTTTAGGCAGACTAGGTGATGGGTCAGTTCTAATAATGTTACTTTAAAATTTGAGTCTGTGTATTGTATATTTCCAAGGAATACTTTGAGTGAGAGTCAGTATGTCCCATAATGGATGAGATGACTAGATAAAACTTCTTCTTTAAAGTAGGTTTTATCATGTTTGCAAGTGGCTGGTGTATTTGTCAACTTGAAGATAATGGAAGATCCATTCACAGCTCCTGTTTCTATCTCAGATTTTTATTCCTTCAGTACACTGAAACACATCCCTGATTCATCAATAAGAAGTTGAGTTTACTTGAGCTTTTTACTGTTAGTTCTAATATTAGAGATTCATCTTGGTGTAATACGGACTACTTACAGTGGTATAAATGGTACTATGAACACAAAAGAGTCTGAGCGATACTTTGGTCAAATTCAGTAGACTATTAATCATCTACTTCTGCCCCCACAGTTTAATTTCTGAATAGCTGATTCTCTTGTATATCTCCGTATTTTAGCTGTCTACAGTTAGTATTCTCATCCAGAATGATTGCTATGCTTTCATTCATCACAGCTAGGGAATATATGAACTATATTAAGGACAACAGCAGGAAACACAGAAATGGTCCTAGACAAAATACAGGCAGAATATCTTCCTTGAAAAGTAGCATTATTTTTGTAAGTAACCAGAAATTCATCAAGAATTGCACAAGTCCATGTATGGCAAACAATGTGGCACATCATCTTTGTTGATTACTACTTCCAATGCAGTTCACAGTAGAAAATAAACCCTGCATTAAATTTGTATTTGTTCCTGAAGCCCCTAGCAGGGACAAAACAGTTAAGGAAAAGGATTTAAAGTGTTTGCAATAAAAATGGTCATTCAGTATGGTGTGATCTAATGATACTCTTGATTTACACAGGAACATTATCAGTGGTGGTGATAATGAGGAAGGGTAATAGGGTGGCATCTTACAAACAGCATAAAGCTATAAAATATTTCTACCCTGGAAGAACAAGCTTAGCAGAACCCTTGTCCCTAAGTAGTAATCAGTCCTGTTGATGTCAAACTGAGATAGGGTAGTAAAATTTGCATTCTTTTGATTAAGAGAACTGAGAAAAACATTGGAAGTCTCCTCTGATTGTAACTGAGAAGAGGGGAAGTCCTATGAGAACTCCAAAGGGAATGGGATAGTCTTTAAATGAACACATTTCAAATGGAGGCTATCAGGTCTCTCATTCCTTTGAAGGCAGAAAAAAGGAATAGCTTGAGAATGATACCATGCAAATCTCATGCAGGTTATTTGGTGTTCTCTAACCATTTCAGGGCTGCTGCCAAAGAAAAAAGTAATAGTAAGAGGCAAAAGGAAGTGGAAAACACTGGTGGTGGGCAGCATAGCCGTGTCTGCTCAGAATATGGAAGAATCCTGAACTGAGTAAAAGAAAAATATAATATCACTTTTATGACTAGTTCTGCTGATTGATGTATTTCATGACTAACAATGAAAATTTACTATTAGGCATAAAATGAAATGAAAGAAAATACATAAATCCTACCCAACAATTTTTGATGAGAGGGCATGAGTACATTTCCATCTCTTATAAAGCCAATTACTGACTCCTCACAGCTTTAAAGGGTGGGATAAATGTAGGAAGACATTTATTTGCATTCTCAAAAAAAGAGGTAATAGACTTTTTTGTGTAATTACTTTTATCAATTCCTTATAACACAATGCAATATAAGCTCAGAGTGACAAAAACTTCTTTATTCATGTTCTGGTATCTTCTGTTGCAGCAGTGTTCTCAGCCTCCAAGTCTGCATGCCTATCTTTTGGGTTTTGGTTTTTGGTTTTTTTTGAACCATTTATCAAGATAAACTGTTTCTGTACATGCTACAGTGGAAAAAGTTCCATGCATAGCCCATTATTTTACTTAATGTTAATTAAGGTTTGCTAGACCTTTACTGGTCTTTTTTTAATTCCTTTGCATTTAAGATTTTAATATTGTATTAGGATTAGATCCTGCGATAATGCTTGGCTTTCTCTACAAACAGAATTGTAATAATGCACTCAGTCAGGAAAAAGTCCACTGTACTTGGTTATCATGTCCCTGTTAGCACCAAATACAGATGTCTAGAGAATGAATACAAGCAACAGTGCACAAGAACTCACAAAGGAGCTCAGAAATTTAGGGATCTCCTTGAAAAAAATGTCATCCAGACTACTATTTTTAATAGCATTTGAGGACCAACTGCTCCCACTGCCACTGGCAGTAACTTGCACAAATCAGTTGTGCTTTTTGTTTCTTTGAATATTCTTCATAATCATTGCTTTGGTGCCTACCAGGGACATTTTTCTCCTAACAGGAATCATAGAATCATTAGGGTTGGAAAGGACTTCTAGGATCATCGAGTCCAACCTTCATCCTAACATCTATCTCTCCATTAGACCATAGACTCAAGTGCTACGTCCACTCGTTTTTAAACACCTCCAGGGATGATGACTCCACCACCTCCTTGGGCAGCCTCTTCCAGTGCCTAACCACTCTCTCAGTGAAGAATTTCTTCCTAATATCTAATCTAAACCTTCCCTGATGCAACTTGAGGCCATTTCCTCTCATTTTATCATTAGTAATTTGGGAGAAGAGACCAACACCAGCCTTGCTACAACCTCCTTTGAGGTAGCTGTAGAGAGCAATAAGGTCTCCTCTCAGCCTCCTCTTCTCTAGACTAAACAACCCTAGTTCCCTCTGCCTCTCCTCACAAGGCATGCTTTCCAGACCCCTCATCAGCTTCATTGCCCTTCTCTGGACCCACTCCAACACCTCTATGTCCTTCATGGATGCATATTACTGATTTGACATTTCCTCAACACTTAGGATTTATTTTTTAAAAAAAAATTATTCTGGTAAGAATTATTTTCCTTTCCACATTGAAAACTCTTCCTTTCAGAGCACTACCGTGCAGCTCTTTAGAGATCTCAATTTTAAAAAAATAATAAACCCCCTCTTCTTTATTCAGAGAAATCCTCATATTATTTGGCATGTTAGAGAGAGCCCATAGCCAGAAGTAATAATGGAAAATACAAAATTTATTCTGCACATCCACAACAGGTATTCAGATACATACTGCAGACTGCTGAGAGACCCTGCTTTAGTTACACATGAGGGTGTCTGAAGGGGACCGACTATGGTAACTAGCCCTGTTCAGTGATGCAGGAACATAGCCCGTAGATGGCACTGCTCCCTCACTATTTCTCTTCAAGTGAGCTGTGACTCACAGCTTGTATTAAAGACGTTATTTTTTTTCTCCTAGGGACACGTTTACTTTGTGCATCCTATGCCACAAAGAGCAAAATGAGCTCTCCTTCAATGTGATATTAGAAATTAAAATCCCGTTAAAGCTTTAAAGAGTGATATAGGCCATGTTTCACTTACCTTTTTCATCAGACTGCATATACAGTTTTAATAAAATTGCTTTTCCTTGTTCAGTGGACTAAAGCCCTTGTTTTCTGTCCAGTTTAATGTGGAATTCCTTTGCTTAAAAATAAAATAATAATAATAATAATTAATAATAATAATAAAAAAATAAAGCATGCAGAAGCACATAGCACATTTAAAAATGTTGTAGACCTTGCAGTACCATGAAGGCTTGAGTACTTCTTCATGAAAAATAAAAATAGTCTTTCAATTGATGAGCAAAAAGGTGTTAGTGAAGGAATAAATTTATATACACACATTAAAAAAAAGTAAAGAAAAGTAAACAAATGTGTCCTCCTTCAAGCAGCATCTTATGTTTGATCAGGCTTTCATTGGAGATACAAAGCTAACAAGTAAATTGTACAAGATAGTGTTGTTTTCTCTTCTGCAGTGTGGCATCTCAGTAAACAGTACTGGGCAAAATTTAACATCAGTCTGTGGAAAGGTAAGCAGCATACTGTAGAAATTTGGTCTCTGCATTCTCTTACTTAGCATAAGCAGAGGTAGTAGTAATGTTTGCAGTTAACATTTCATAATGTTTCCAAGACTTGTTAGATAAAGCGATGATGTGAACAAGTTACAACATCTCCAGCCTTTTCTTCCAGGAACACTGTTGTCTCCATTTCAGACAGTGGATTTCCATTTTCACAGAAGACTAATCTTGAGGACATAAAGGAGGCCATTACTTCTGCTTGATTATTTACACTGATTTGACCAGCATATAAAGCCTTTCAAAAATTATGTTCTTACACATTTAGCAGAACTTTTTAAAGATTTGCTGTAAAAATCTTAAAACATTCAGTTTGCACTAGGCATACACTCTACAGCAGGATCTTCAGGTCATCTGCCCTGAGCGTAGCTTAAAGAACAGGACTGAAGCTTGACACTGCAATTACAGCTCCTAAGGCTTCACAGACAAAGTTTCAAAGTCTGAAGTGAACATGCACAAAGCAGGACACTAGCAAGGGATTTCTATACTACATCCAGATCTCAAGGGGTTGATATGAATAGTTATATTTAAAGCAGTGACAGATAAGCCATTTTATAAGGAGATATAAATGTGCTATTTTTGTTCCCCATAAATGCAGTACTCAAGACTGTCAACAGTTTACCATCCTGCTTATCATGAAGACTGCCATGTCCAGGCAAATCCATCACTGTTCTTCTCCTTCAGGTACCCAGAAGAAGAGGAACCCTGAGTTCTTGACTCATCACATTTCTTTCATGTCCAGTAAACTGCAAAGCAGTGGCAAACTGGGAGGCGTGACTCCTGTGGAAGACAGAAACTCTAGTGATTAGTTTGCCCAGACCTTAGCTAGACAAAACTATTGTTGAAGTCAAGTGCCACACTAAAGCTGAAAGCAGACAATCTAAGATATTCCTGAGGAGATGCTGAATATTTTAATCCTTTACATTTTCTCCTCATGCTCCTGATACTCTTTTTTTGCTCCCTGCTTGATTTTCTGTTTTCCTTGTGTTTGCTTAATGATGACTGCCATTCCCCCTCTTCTCTTTCCTCACCATGAAGAAGCTTACCATTTTCTTTAATGTTCCTATTTGAATTATCTCTGTGTAAATTCACAAGGATGATACAAGTGTTATCTTGCTCTCTACCCCAACTGTGAGTCTTGCTGATTTCAACTCAAATATACAAAAATGAGTTTTAGAAGATGATTCTTTGTTCTATTGTCTCTACAGAATTCACTGTTCTCAATGCGCTACTTTGGGAAGAAAAAAAAAATTATTCTGTGCTTGAGGCACTCTTGGAAAAAGCCAATGGCCCATGCGTATAACAGGGAGATACTAATTTGAACAAAAATATGTGTTAGCTGTATGAAGACATTCTCTACACATTCTCCTTTGAAAAGCTGTCCTAGTCTCCCCTACTCCACCTTGTTTCCCTCTGCCTCATTCTGACTCCTCTGAAGTTTCCTTGACCCTTTCTTACTACTCTTTCTTGAGTTCTCCATTTCATGTCTTTGTATACAGTAAATGAACAGTTTTCTTTGTACCTTTGACAGCTTTTTTTTTTTTTTTTTTTTTATATCCACCCCTGTGGTTTTGAACAGCATTTTTTCTGTGGGCAAAATGGTTTTTAAGTGGATTATTATTTAAAAACAGAAAAACAACAAACCAATTTATATAATGTTCCAAGCTGAGCTCTTTAAGCAAGAAGGAAAAGAGAAAAGAGGGCTGCAAGGTAACCACTTCAGTTAATGGAAGCTGATTGGCAATTACTGTTGTCTTTTAAAGGGAAAAATTGGACTGAGGTATTGGGAACAGCTATTGTATGAGCTAATATATTATAAGGAAGATAAAAGCTTAACTTACTGATGCACTAACAAAGGTAAGTGCTAAGTGCCTTTTAAAATGTGTAGGTTTTAACACTGAAGTAAAGAAAGACGACAGATGACTTTGCAAGCTACAACATGCACAGAGCTATGTACATTGTTTTGACAATGGTGTATCTAGGGTTGCTTCAAGCATACATGAAAAAAAGACATCAGAGTGGGTCAGAAGAGTAGGAATAGGGAAAAAAGAGAATTGTGGTCATGCCCCACTGATGACTATGCATTGGTTGAGGTCCTGCAAAGACCAGTTGACTTCAGCTGTGACTGTGAGAAAGTCTGGGGGATGTAAAGCAGGAAATGTGGCTGTGAAGAAGTAAAACTCCTCTTAGAAGCATCCTTTCCATCTTTCTGGCCCTTCTTCTGGTTGCAGCAGGAGCAGCAAGCCTGGATGTCTAGGATCCATTCAAATCCAATACTTCCTTAAAGCAAAAAGCTTTTCTTTCAGCCCTCCTCTGAGACCATCCTCATAGCTCTGCCACTTCCTCTGGCTTCTGTCCCTGTGGCAAAGCAGCTCTGGCATGACTGCTGCCTTGCATAAGTAAACCACCAATTCAACTGGATTCTGGATTTATATCTGTGTAACTGCTGTGAATGCATTACACATTATGTAGAAATAGATTATCAAAACTAGCAAGTCAAAAGCTGTCAAATGACATAATGAAAATTATTGGCAATTTTTTGACAAGAATGATTCTATGCTGAAGTCCAGAGCTTTCTGTAGACTGAGATTTGGTTCCGTCTCATCTCAGCTGCCATGGCAATGATGTGAACACAACTGTCAAGCACTAAGATACTATAATGCAGATAGCTACAGAAAACCCTATGAGGAAATTACTAATGCTTTATTTTCATAGCAGGGATTTAATAATGTGCAGTAAAAAAGACACAAGGCTACTGTTAAACAGAGAAGATAAATCCATAAAATATAAATAAATACAAATGTACACACAGCACATATAAATAAATACATATATACAACTGTAAAATAGTTGATTCAGTTATCAATCAACTGCTGTTAGTGAAGTCGGGCTCCTGTGGAAAACCCACATTTGCAACATCCACAATTATCAGTAGGCAAATTAAAATAACAGACACCACCCAATTTTTATCCAGTCATTAACAGTGATCTTTTGGACTTTTTAGTTTCTTGAGTTTAAATTGTTATTTTGTAAAAAGAACCAAAGGAAAAAAAAATCAACTGGCTATTTCAGTCTGTATCTCTGTTTCAGACACCTAGGTCCTCTAGGCTGACAGAATTTCCCATGGAAGAGTTGTCCCCTCCTTGTCAGAACAACACTCAGTTAGGGGCAAGATACTTTACAGTGGTTTTCACAGTTACTGATTGATAGCAGAGAAAAGTAAAACTGGAGTCCTGTCTTCTGTTCCAGACTCTGGGCATATAATCTTCTGGGTATGTGTTCCTCTGGTTATTCCTTTCTAATATCATCACCTTTCCACTGCCTTCTTCAATCTTTTCCTGAAGAGACAATGCACTCACTGTCACCTCATCTGTGTGGGTTGAGAGGGGATGAAGTTATTTCTGGCTGAATAACCTAAGTAATTCATATTTTCAAAAGCTTACATTAGTCCAGATGTCAGCATATTTTCAGGAGACAGCTCATGCACACCACAAAAGCTATACCTCATATTGCCAAATATGAAACCACAGCATAGCCACAGTATTTAAAATATTTATACATCTTTAACATTTGTTAAATAATGTGTTTACCCTAGCTTAGAATAAATCACATTTAGAGAGAATATTACAAGCATCTGAAAAAGGGCCTTCTTATAGGAAGCACTGGAATAGTTAAACAGTAGAAATTTCTACCTCCCTTATGTTTGTTAATTAGAAGATAATATATTGATTGTCTTTACCTACATATCCTTTAACAGTTTTTTTGGATTAGGAAGAAATATTTCTAAGCATAGCTCAAAAGCTACTGATTCTGTCCCATGGAAAGAAGAGGATAGATTTGTAGATAAAGAACTGAAGGAAATTAAGTTTTTAGAGATCCCACAAATGTAAACTTAAGGATGTCCTTTAATCTTTCCAACCTTTGCTTACCAAAATACAAACATTCTTCTATTTATGGTTTATGCTATTCTTCTAAAATAAATGTTCCTACTTAAAAAAGAAAGAAAACACAAATCATTAAAAACTGAGCTTAATAGTCACAGTTAAATGTTAGGCACCCTGTTCCTTTAGAACTTATAGATCTAACCTGCAAGCTTTTAACAGGAGGGATTTTTAATTTTTTTTTTTTTCTTTTTTATTTGTTTTTATTATCTGCTACTTTTTGCATTCATAGTAGTAAAGGAATGCTAAGCCAAGCTTAGACTGACTTCTATTGCAAAATAAACAATGAATAACTTTTAAGTAAATGGGCATTTTGATGTATGCCTATATAAAATCTGCCTAAAAATGAAAATATATATTTTCTCACAATAATATGTATACCTTCAAAATGCTGTCACAATCTTAGACATTCTGCTTGTAGTTATGTTCTCAACATCTTAGGTCTTTCAGTATTCTATGTTTCAAAATATGTTGTTTTCCTATCTTAAATTACAGTATGAAAGACAATTGTACAGCATAGCAACTAAGAGGGCAATTTTGCAAAGTTATTACAAATCAAATTACAATCTGACAAGATTGTAAGATTTAAACTACCTGAGTCCTGTATTTATCTACCTGTCCTTCTGTATGCCCCACTAGGTAATATCTGAGTTCTGAGGAACCTGTTCAGTCAATTATACAATATCCAATATTGTGATATTGTCCTTTGTAGTTGCTTTTCTGTATTATCTGTAAATTACTTTCTTTACTCTGTCTTTAATAAACCCAGTACCGATAATGACATACTGTTTCTCTGAGAAAGGCTGATGCTGAGAAATATGCAGAGCATGATTAATTAGCTAAGTGAAAGAAACTACCCAGCTGACAAAAGTAATCATTGGCCCAAATGACCTTTGATGTCCCAGTGCTTTTGGCCAGAAGGTTTGGCAACTGCATGAGGGGGAATGCTAAAATAATCTACAACTAATGCATGTATTAACGTACTGAAGATAGACTATTTGCACTGCTGAAACAATGTGTTTTAAGAGAAGCCTGTTCAGCTGATATAAAGCCTGGTAGACTTAATGTTCTGGTAAAATAAAGAAAAAATATACCTTAGTTTTTAATAATACCCAGGGACCTGGGCTGGAGCGTGCGGGGGCTGTCTGGTGCCTCTGGTCAGCCCCACCACCCCCATGCTGCGAGAACC
>JANHGN010011390.1:63054-118836 GCA_024605025.1 Megaceryle maxima
TTTATTTTTATTGTGAGACAGTTCTGCAGAATATTTGTTGTTTTTCTGGTTAACCAGAGCAATACCTCAGACATTCTTATATAATATATCTACAAAGTATCTACCTTATGAAGCAAGTGAAAGGAGCAGAAGAATAATTAGGATATAAAGAATTCCACTATACCAGTGTTATTCCAGACAGCAATGTCTAATGAATAAAAACACAAAGGCATGCAGCAGCTGTCAGTTGAATACATGCCACAGTGCAAAGCAGCTCTATAAATGCTTCTGAAAGATTTATAGACTTCTGTTTCTATTCTGGTATTCTGTGAGCCTATTTTATTTGGAGGATAATGTAGGGGAAGATGGGAGTAGGGTAGAAGAAAATGAGATACCAAATTAGACGACAGATTAAGATAAGGGGGTAGAACTGCTCATGAATTATCATGGACTCATAATAGAGCTACTATATATTGCATCCCCAGAAAAACACTTAATGCATTCTGCCCAGTAGCAGGGTGATTTTGGCTAAAAAAAAAAAAAAAAAATTAGATGGAATTACAGCTCATCTTAGCTAAGTACACATTCTTTAATTAATGCATATTTGGAAGTGTTGCTCAGGGCTTCGTTATTCTTGTGAAGATGTTGGGCTGTTGTTCTGGAAGCCCCTGTACTGGGGTATACATACGTGTCACAGTATGCACTCAATGATCAGAACAAGTGTCTGTGCATGAAGCTGTGTCTGCAGGATAATTAAGACAGTGACTATGACTGGAGCATATGGCTCTAGAAGACATATTTGCTTCTTTTGAATTTTGTTTCTTCTCATACCTGTCTGACATTCTCTGTCGAATTTCCTTGGTTAGCTTTGTCAGTCTTTATTTCCCTATAAAGCTCATTCGACAGAATTCAGCTTGGAATTCATTCTCTAGAACTTGCTAATGTAGAGTTCAACTTAACCATGTTCATCTATACCTCTTCTTTTTTGTGACAACCACTGAAATAATAGCTTATGAAAGATTACCAGAGTTTATCTGCACTAAAGTGGAATTTGCTTTCAGTATTAAACCTGTGTGTGTTTTACCTGGTCTGTTCTGGAATATTACTAATGGTGGTCGCTCAACTACCCCTCTTGTCAAATCTTTCCGTTGTCTAATTGTTCTTGCTTTTAGCATCTCTATTCCTCGTGTCCAACTTAATTTTATTTCTTCAAGTTTAAGCCCATTACTCCTTATTATGTTTAATATGTTGAAGTAATTCCTCCCCATATTTTATGTTATTAGTTATCATCTCTGACATTTTTATCTCAGCTGTACAAGTTACATTCTTCCCTGTCACTTTATAGATCATGCCAGCTAAAATGTATATTGTTTTTTCCTACCTTTCCTTTTTTTTTTTTTTTTTTTTTTTTTTTATGGCTAGGAATCCCACCATACACAGACAAAATAAAACCTGTTAAAGAAAGGAAAAGTGAACTTGAAATTGCACAGAATCATTAAGGTTGGAAAAGACCTCCAAAATCATCAAGTCTAGTCATCTACCCAACATTAATATGACCACTAAACCATATCCTGAAGTGCCATGTCTACCCATTTTTTTAACACTTCCAGGGATGGTGACTACACCACCTCCCTAGGCAGCCTGTTCCAAAGCCTCTTCAGTATAGAAAGTTTTCCTTATGTCTAATCTAAACCTCCCCTGGAGCAACTTAAGCCCATTTCCTCTTGTCCTATCTCTTGTTATTTGGGAGAAGAGACCAACACCCACCTGCTACAACCTCTTTTCAGACAATTGTAGAGAGCAAAAGATCTCCCCTCAGCCTCCTCTTCTCCAGACTAAACAATCCCAGTTCCCTCAGCTACTCCTCATAAGCCATGTTCCCAGATCCCTCACCAGCTTTGTTGCCCTTCTTCAGCACCTCAAGGACTTTCTTATACTGCAGGGCCCAAAACTGAACACATTACGCAAGCTGCAGCCTCACCAGTGCTGAGTACAGGGGCATGATCACTTCCCTACTCCTGCTGGACACACTATTTTTGATAACAGCTCATTCTGTAGCAGCCATTTTAAGGAAGCTTTTTTAAGGTTTATCAAGCTATTATGTACCTAATTAGTCACTTTTATGAGTACTGAAAGACTGTGTTCTGTGTCAGAAAAATTAACTTATGTTAATGAATCTCATAAGTAGTTTGAATAATAAACCTTCTTAAAAGTAAACATATTATTTAATACAAAGTTTTTGTTTGGTGTCCTGGCAGAGTCATTAAAAACTAATTTAATCTGCTGAACATTGCTGGATTTGTAATTATTCTGAGTTATACGAACACTCTTGGAAAAAATGGAAATTACTGAATTAAGAAGGCTGTAGATGACATTCAACATGAAGAGGGCAAATTCAAAGGTGACAAAAGTCAGCTGGTATCAATAGAGATAACTGCATCTACAGCAGTGAGGAAGCAGTCCTCATTTATGTTGAGAATGTCTTTCATTCTGCTTCAATTTGAGAAAAAGTCATATGTCAGAGAAAATAAATGTTATATGAATGTAAAGCTTTGATAATCTTATGTTTTATGGCCTTATTTTAAGCAATTTCAGAAAGCCGCTTTATATTTCCAAACTGGTTGTTGTGTTTTAGAACCATACCAGAACTCTAGCCAACAGGTTGATCAGCAGCAGCTTAGACGTGGATCATACCAGTGTAGAAAGGCTCTAGAGACCAGATGATTGTCTTTAATGTTTCTTGAGCAGTTTCATATAAACCAGAGTAAATTTGAGAAGATTTGATTAGAAAAGCTGCAGCAATTAGGAGTCCTTTGGTGTTATCACTAGACATTAACATCAGAACATTCTTTTCACTGAAGAGTCTATAACCTAAGTATAAGTCCAGGGATGATGCTCACAAGGACATTTTGAGAAACTGCTGGTTACATTTACTTTGTGTTCCCATTTACCGGTGCATGCTGGATTATGTCTCTATGATAGCTATGAAAGACAAGTGGGTGCACATCTCTTCCACTTATAATGTTTGTTTCTATTGCCAGAAAGAAGCCATAATATGTATACTCGCAGTATTCTGGTGCTGGACCATGACAGAGATCAGATACAGTAGGATATCTGGTCAGTCATCTAGGATTGTTCAGAAAGACCACTGTGCCATTGCAAAGAGCACTTGCTAAATTCTTCTTCACTTCGTGTAAACAAACAGTGAAGTTTATTAAAGAGACTTCTTTTTCTTTTATTCCAAGAGCAAGAATGATAAGAAGAATGAATCACAGCTTTATCCCAAACTGTTGTTTCTAGAGACAGACTCCAGGATGCTTTGTTGCATGGCTTTGATAAGAAAAAATTACTGTGTTTTCTATTTTAAAGAAACAAAACCAGGAAGACATGCTAAATTCAGACTGAATTTTATGAGTCTGTATGTTGATAAAAATAGATTCTGTTTTCATAAAAATATTTACAATGCATATGGCTTTTTTGGGGGGTATTTTGGGTTGTGAGTTGCGGTTTTTTTGAGACCTCTCATGTTGTCTTTCTTTCAGTGGAGTCACACCCTAAACAACATCACTTAAATAAGCACCTCTTACAGAGCGATGCAATTACACGGTCAATCTTGAAGCTCAAGGAATTTATATATCCTTATAAAATTAGACAAAATAGCTTTGATCTCACAACCAATTAGTACTGCATTAGTTACACTGCCCAACCCTTGCAAGGTGTAAACTGTATGTGACAATACAGGATTTCTTAATTGAAATCTAGACAATAGTATTTTCAGATGCTATCCATTGCACTATAACAGGGCAACCATTTCACTCCTCCTGAAGCAATTAATTCAGGATACACGTGCCTATTTGGCTGCTCACTGGAGCTAGCCTGACCTGAAGCATATGCCATTTGGACATGGGAAACAGAATGAGAATGCATGAGTTGTAGATCAGACTGAAATTTGCCCAACTTCAGGTACTTAGAAAAGCAGGGAGACCATTTAATCTAATTTAATGGCAGCATACTATGTTGGCAGCTTGCAGTCATTTCAGAAAACACAACTGAAAGAAATGAAAAATCAACAAATATTATTGTCCATTTGAAAGCAACTATAATTCAGAAATAACTCAGCAAATGGATTGCTGTTATTTAGGATGTGTGGAGAGCTGCTCATCATGCAGACCTGAGATATACAGGCCGTTAATCCACAATAGCTGATATGTTTCACACCTGACAAGATCCAGATTTACTTTAAAGAACAGATAATTCTGCCTATAACCATCCGTCTGACTCTTGCACATATGCCATTAAAATAGTAATGCATTTCATCATGCCCTTTGGAAAACCTGATTTGACTTAGATATTTAGGTCACAAAAATGCTCTAGGAGCATGCCATTTGCCTGATAGTCACAGTGAGCATTCTCAATTATTCTGAAAAAGAAAAGCTTAACAAGAACAAGAATTCCAATATTCAGCAAGTAAAATAAGTGGAATTTTAATCCACACTAAAGTCAGGCTTCAGTAGGGCTACTGTAATGAGAGGTATGGCTAGAACAAAATCACTGTCATCACACTGTTTTGGTAAACAATTCTCTATGTATGCCTATGTATATTAGTCTGAGATATTATACATCATTGAAGAGTCTGAAGGAAAAATCCATATTGGAGTGGACCTGAACGTGGTGCATGTTTCACCAAGAAATGCTGACAATACCCGGCCTCCCCTCTCTTAAAAATAACTTATTTGGATAACAGACAGCTTCATAAACTCAATACATGAGAAAACTTTTAATTAAGTTTTTTTTCTGTAGATTCATAATTACTCTAAGTAATTTTACATGAAAGAACAGATAGTAATTTCTGGATTAAGAAAAAGAAAGAAAGCAGGTCTTGCTGAATAACGTTCTCAAAATTCTCTAATTAGTACTGCTAATTCCTTCTGTCATTGAGATCTGGCAACATATTTAGCAGTATTTCATTGTTTAATTTCTATGGCATTGGCCCATGTGTATTTCAAACATATTATGCATATTCCAAAATTTTGTATTTGGTAATGATTCTTAAATTAATTTACTGTTGATAGTGTAACATTTTTTAAAAAAATTAATCCTATTTGGAAATATAACATCAACTTAACTGGTGTTTGGGTAGCTGAAAATTTAGGATGGTGCTGTCTTGTCAGTGCTATTAATAAAGCCACTTTAGAATTGGTTTATTTCATATTTTTATGTATATATTTATATACTTTGTAGTTCTGAGAAGTAAATTTGAGTTTAAAATAATCCTTGCTGAAGGCTTTGTGATGGCAGCTGCCTTTTATATAAGTAACAAGTGCTTCAGTTTAGGATTCCATTATTTCTGGTGGAAAAGAACTAGTAATACAGTGGAACTGTGGCAATGCAAATTGAACAGATGAAATTGGATGAAAATGGCATAAAATTCTGCTTAATTATATATATTTTCTTTTTTTTAACATGGAAAGAGCTTAGTTGTTTGTCCTTTAAATGAAGCAAATTTTGTAGGAGATAATAAAATTTAGTCATATTTAATATAAAGAATTCCAAATTAACCTGATTGACAGTGAGAATAAATTTGTAAGGAAGTCCTTCACCATACTTTCCCTCAAGAATACAGATACAGTAAAAAAGAAGCAGTCTGTATTCTTGCAGTTTGTTGACATTTCCACAATAAATGCTAATGTGTTCATCAGTCTCAGAATGAATTATCTCTTGCTTTCTTTCTCATGTTCCACAAACTTGAAAACAGCAATAAACAAAATCATATTTAGATAGTAAACACTTTCAGAATTATTAAGTCACGGTTGTGCTCTCATTTGTGCCTTTATAACAGCAAATTTATAAATCCAGATATACCAGTATTCATTATTCCCAGCTTACATTACAAAATAAGAATTAAAAAGATCATTTACAGTTTTTTCTTTTTCATACCACATTAACTAGAAGCCTTAATGATCTATTTCACAGAAACATCTGGAAGTCTCAGTTAGATAAAATGTTGTTTTGTTATGTCCTGTACAAACATATGGTTGGAAAAAGTCCAACTACAAAGGAGCTCTTGCTCTTGGAAATGCTTGAACGAGAAATGATTCATATTTTGTAGCCACAGACATCACAGAAAGGTGATGTGACTTGCCCAGGGATATACAAGCAACCTCTGTCAGAGCTGGGATTTCCGCTTTCATCTTGCTGTTCAGTGCCTTAATCAGAAAACTTTTTGCCAAAAAGATTTCTGCTGCAAATGATTTCTATTTTTGAGGGAATAGTATTCCCCAACCTAGTGTTCCTTGTAATATGTCTGAATAAATTCTCAAAGTGTACCTATCTGAACTGGGCAGAATTTAAATTTGAGAGTCAATTTGCAGGATTCACAATACACTTTATCAGAGACTGAATTGCTTTAGCACAACTGTGAGAATGTATTTACAGCTGACATCATATTAGCTGTAGGCACTGTCTGAGACTTCTCAAAAATTAAATTAGAAAAAGTGACCGACTATGTTTCAAAAACATTTCTTTGTTTATACTCACTGATATAGCTCTTACCTTCTGTTCTTGGAAAACTATCTTGTCTTTTTGTAATTGATAAATTTGTATTCTATGGAATGCAACAGCTGGATTTAATTCTTGTTATCACAATACTTCCATTGTTTACCATCCATGACCATACAGTGATGTTTGATATTATATCAGGGAGAAGGGGCTGATTTTCTGTCATTGACATGCTAACAGCAAAGTTTGAAAGGACAGATTTTTAAGACAGTGAACAAAATAATTCATATGGGACTGAAGGGCACAGTAATAAAACTATAAAACCACAACCTAAGTCTCAAGGCCATGGAAGAACACTGTAGTAGATGCACAGATGGTGTGCATACCGATGAGCTGGAAAACATAAAAGAGAGAGAAAAACTGTATGTTTAAATGGAGAATTACATAACTTCTGGAGGGCAACAGATGCCTTATTTTCTAAAGCAAAACCCTGCTGTAGGCAGCAAAAAGAGACCAGGTGGAAAACTATAGTAGGTTCACTACCAAAAAAAAAAAAACCAAACCAAAACCAAAAAAACAGGGAGTGAAGTTGTGGAAAGAACACCTAACAAAAGATGGAAAATAATTAAGCAGCAACAGGAGTTTTTGACTCATAGGAGTTATATACCTGGTTAGCACTTCTGGGATACTACCTCTGAGATTTCAAAATCTGCACTGATGGTGTTGAATCTGAAGTGTTGAAGTGTCTGTAGTCACCTTCTGAGATTGTCTTGGCTGAGTGCTGAAGTACTGCAGACATCAGCTTATGACCTCTTTTCTTCTCATGAGCTTCTTATCTTCTGCCTTTGAACTATGTGTGTTGCTCAAACTACTGACACACACACTAATCACTCTGGAGGGAAATTTCTAAATCATTCTTTTATGTTCAGTCCAGCTAAAGAGTTGATGACTCCATCCTCGTTACAAAAGTAACAAAACAGTTTGCCCTCTTATTCTTCTAAAAGTGCCGTCTTCTTTATTTTAAGGTTATAGCTCTTGCCATCTACAGAAATGAAGCTAAATGCAGCAGATAAAGATGCAAATTTTCTGTAATTGCCTTGGAATAACTGCCAGTGAGCTTGAATTTTAATTCTTAAGATTATAGATACCTGCAAAATTTTCTATCATAAATACTCCCAGATGTTTAATAAAATGGTACTTATTCTAAATCCTTATTGCTATAAAGTCCTGAGAGCTACGTTATTATGAAGCACCTTTTTGTACTTGAAAGGCTCAGGTCTGAATGGGAATACATCCCTGGAAATGTCAGCTGAACATGTGGAAAGTAGAGCAATGGGAAGGTCAGGCAATCACAGAGGCTGCTGATCTGGCATTTCCCTTATTTCCAAAAGATCTTCCGAAGCACCTTAAAAGCCTCTATACATTGGTTAAATTCTTAAATTTAACTACTGTCTCTAGGGAGCACAATCAACAGATGGTAATTACAAGTCTTGGGTTGCTATTACTTAATCTAGCCTATCAAATGCACTGCTTCACAGCAATAAAGATTTTCCATAGAAACTGAGAAAATATTCCCAGTCCTATACAGCTATCTAGATGAAAGGTGGTTCAGTCTCTCTTTGAGACATCTTACTCTGGTCACCAGATGTGTTCAGGTACTCAAAGTCAGTTCCTAAGTTTCCTTCATTTTTAAGACCATTGGTATTCAGCAAACATTTAATCAGTTCTTTCCCCCTGCTCTTTCCTGTTCAATGCCTGCACATGTGGAGCTCTTTTTGCATCTCCAATTTAGAAAACATTAAACATTATCAACATCACCACTTCTGTTCTCAGGCTGACACAGTACTCCTTGACCTTTGGGTATTTTCTGGACTTAGAATCATAGAATGGTTTTGGTTGGAAGGGACCTTCCAAGATAATCTATTTCCAAGCACCCTGCCATGGGCAGAGACACCTGCCACTAGACCAGGTTGCTCAAGGCCCTGTCCAACCTGGCCTTGAACTCTGCCAGGGAGGGGACATCCAAACCTTTTCTGAGCAACCTGTTCCACCATCACACCACCCTCAGTGTAAAGATTTTCTTCTATAAAGAAAGACTTCTCAGCTCTGCATCTGAATTCAGCACGAGGAAGTGCCAGGCACAATGGGAGAAGCAAGGAAAGGTGAAATTAATTCCATTTCACATTTGTCTATAGTAAACTCATAGTAATTGACCCATGCCCTTGTGGATGCTACACTTGGGATTTGAAACTGGATTGTTACCTTATAGAGATGACTCCTGTTATATTATCCCTTAGCTATCTGTGGCTGCAAACTAAATTGTCTGAGTATATGTATGTGATAAACGGTACCACTCAAATTATGCAAAAACTTTAGAGATGTCATTGCAGTCTGTGTTAATGGACATGTTTTCAGTAGAATTTTATTTTTGTGGCTTCAAATTTTGCAGCTCTTTAACACAGTTTAACAATGTTATAAATAAGGGTGAAATATACTTAATGAGGCTATTCTGTACCAAAACTAAATCTCTGCCGTTGTGTCTGTATCTTCTACATCTTTTTCTGTATTTTAGGCAGGAGGGATAAGACCCCCTGCCATGACTTGGCCAATAGCATTTATTGAACTTTCCGCTATTGTGAAGCTATGTGGTAGTGTCTGAGGTCTGGACACACTCTTTGATCTCTGTGTTGAGGAAGTCCAGTTATCTATAGTCCTCTACCTTCCACACATAGTGGGGATACATCTCACTGGACCATGGCATCAGTATCTCTCTGGACATTATGGAGGGATTTCAAAGCAAAGCCAGGGCATGTTAGCAGAAGCCTGCTATGAGATATGGTAGTCAGCAGTATGAGTTGGGCTTAAATAGCTGAGATATGATATGATAAATATAACTACATAACTTGCTTGGTCCTTCCTCATAACATTTCTGAATTCACTAAATTATACTCATTTGGTGCCTTTAAAAGGCAACATATTTATATTCATAAGCACTTAGTTCTAATAGGAAATACAGAAAAAAGTTCTTAGGGGACAAAACCAGCAACACTGTATCGGAAAGATTGTTAGGTGAATTACTCCTACACCATAACATTGGCAGCAGTCTCTTCATGTACTTCTCTACCTTGCTCTTTATCACAGGCTTTATTTGTTCCATTTATAAATCACCACATATAAGTCTGTCTCAGATGTCTATTGTCCCAGCACCTAGCAATGCATTTGGGCAATCCTGCTCTGTCAGAGCTCATTTGACTCTGCTGTTGCAGTACACATCTTACTGTGAGGGCCTCTTCCCCACCATCTTCTGACAGACTGTCCTCTCACTGCCTTGTAACAGCAAAGGGACAGTGAACAGGGCACTGACTTTCTTGCTGCTTCATTTTTTCCTTCTCAATTAATTTCTACTCTTTGACCAGTATATGCTCATTTACCCTGACTCCTGAAGTGGTTTTGATAAATCCCAGGTCAATCTCACACCTGTATGCACTGACACGTGGGAGTAGTTCCTGGTGTGCCCTGTCATCATCCCTGGACCAACTTTGCTCTTCATAGAGGTACAAGGCTACTAGGGAAAGTCCCTGCCCATGGCATCCACTGCTACCTGCCCTGACCATGATGCACACTGGTAAGAAACTCATGGGTTGCAGGTGGGAATCTGGAATGGATGCTGGTGACTGCTGCTCAGGCACCATGAGGCTATGTTCACAGTGGATCAGAAGAATATCCTGTGGGACAGTCATACAGATTTTATTTGTCCTTGCTTTCCTTTTGGAATTGCTTCTCAGTGTGACAGAATGATTTAAGCACGCCAACAATCATAAATACCACACAGAAATAAGAGAAAAGCATCGATGGCATGGATGCTGGTGAATATTTATGGCAAAGGAATGGCATTTTAGAGTGGGTTTTTTCTGCGTAGTTCATCCAGCTCATAACCTTCTTTCCCTGCTTGAGTATCTTTCCCAAGTGCTCTTCAAAAAACATCTGCAGGCTTGACAAGCTGCTTTGCTGAAAATGACATCTCATTCACTGTCTTTAATATTTCCTGGGGGTCTTGTGATTGCTTTTGTTTATATGACATGCCCATACAGGTAGGTATAAAGGAGAAAGGAATAAAGGGCCTTTGGAAAGATAAAAGTCTAGAAATGAGCTGCTTCTACCATTGCCAAAGCAATTATTCTGCATCTTTCCTACATTGTGTCTCTGAGTAGTTCCAGGACAGAGAGGGGCTTGCTGTGGATCACGTGCATTGCTCATTTTTGGTTGCTCTCTGCTCTGGTATATCTCAGATATAAGCAGGGATGAATATCAGCCTGAGTGAACTTTGCATGGAAGGTCTGGAAATATTACAGGGTCCCTGTGTTCGAGTTCTTCATAGAAAAGGGTCTGTGGCTCTTTCAAATGAAAATTCAGCACCACTTGCCTATAGCAGCCCCTAAGAGCTATTTCCTGTTTAGATCCCCACAGTGTCAGGTCCTGAAGACACTGCTCAAGTTCAACATTTCCTCAGTTTGTGAGGGGTCCGTTAAATACTTCGTGTTGAATGCCCTAGTTGCAAAGGAACTGTATCTAAAAATGTTTGTCTTCCATTAGTTACATCTAAATGCTTACCTATTTACCAAACACTTTTTGTTTCTATGAAAATAACTATGAGGTTTCCACCAATTTGAGTAGTTTCACTTTTCTTATGCAGTGATGGTTACTCGGCTTTCATGCATTGGCTAAGTGTTGATCCTTACTTGTTAATACAGGTATTATTTAGCATACTACATATTTATGCAACTACAGTAAAAGCTGTATCTGCATGGGTGTGTGTGTGTGTTTCTCTATTATAGATGCATCTTGTTATCTTACAGCAGGTTGTACAGTTTAATATACAATTACTTTATAGAGGATTCATATTAAAGGATTTATTTCTTTAAAGAGAAATTATGAGCCAAATATAATAATTCTAAACACATACATTAAAACAACTCAACAAAAGAGGTTTTCATGACTAGAACTGGTGAAGATGCTGTACTGTATTCTTTTCAGAAAAAGAAAAACAAAAGACTTTCAGTTAAAAATACTCCTGGATCAGAAAAAAAAAAAAAGGCACAAAGAAACATGCTGATTAAAAAAATGAAATGTGCTCACCTTTTGACTGTTCCAAATTCTTTGTGAGACAAAAAAAAAATTACATACCTTAAAATTCCAAATATTCAACATTAGGTAGTATCCTCACAGAACAGAACTACTGTTCCAGCTGGTTTATACCAAGGCTTCCTAAATGTTCAGATCCTCACATCTCCTCCCTGGCCAAACTTGATGAAGTATAGTCAATAAGCAGAGTTAATACTTAAAATATTTTAAGCTAAGTACACTAATTATCTTTGCTTAGAGTTGAGATAATCTATCCACAAAGCTGTAACTGTGGGAAACAATATGAGTAGTGGTGCCAGGTGGTATATCTTGGGAAGCACTTTGCTTAACTTTTAGAGGTAACATCATTGAATTGCTTACTGAATGTTATATCTACTTATATATATGCAACTGTAAAACAGAGAGCATGAGCCTTCCCTATTCTTGTGTTCCTTTGAACAGTGTAAATATTCTTACAATTTTCCAAGAGTTTGAAAAAGCAGAATAAATATTCATTAGAAAAAAATCTTTTTTCATCTTGGTTTATGATAATGATATTAATGATTCCAATACTAAACCAGATCTTTTCATCTATTCATAAAGAAATCACAAGTGAAAGCAACCTTTTTGATTTTGCAAGTATTTCTTAGTCCTGCAATGAAATTCAGTCTATGCTTTCATAGGTACATGCTGTGTATTCCAACATTTGAATATACCTCTTGATCTTTTATCTGCACCAATATTATCTTTATATTTATTTTCAACCTTCACTTGGTTCACATTAGGGAAGTTTCTTCTATATGCTTAAGGACATTATTGTTAACTTCATTAATGCAATTCATAAAATCTTTAGCTTTTTGCCACAAAGTGAATTTTGTAATTAATTCAGAAGTATTCATGGAAAAGGAATTGCTTTTCAATGAATGTTGTTGCAGAAATTCAAACTCCACTTGTCAAAAGGCAATTATTGTTGTCAAAATTTTTTTGCTATCCCTACTTTTAAATCTTGTAATTAAAGAAATCAAACTCTTCTTCATAAGCCAAAATATTAATAGCTTCTGTTTTGGTGACTACTGTCTACATCTTCAATCCACTTAAAAAATAAAGTACAGTCACTGCAGAATTGTTGAACAACTCAAACATCTCAGACACCTATCCTGTGAGGTGGAAAAATATAATTTACATCAACATTCTTATTGACTTTTAGGTGCAGAAATTACCATCCCTTTTTATATTTTTCAAGCCACAGTTGGACCTGGCTCATAGCAGTTAGTGGAGCTGTAGGGTTCAGGAAAGGAATACCTATTGCTGCAATTCCTTGCAGCTGATGGGAGCAACCCAGAAGACTGGCTTAAACCTGACCCACCTGTGTGTATCACCCAGCTACAGCTAGCAACCCCCCAGCAATGGTTTCAGCAGTGGGAGATTAGAAACCCAGACCACAGCGGATCTGTTTGTATTGAAAGTTTGACAAAACAGAAGGGTGGGCTTCATGAGGTTATGTCCTAGCAGACCACAACTTTTAAACAGTGTCTCTCAGTGTATCTCACAACAGTTGAAAGATTTACCCCAGTGCTGGCTGAAGATGGAAGCTGATATTGTATCCTGGGTTACAGGCTTAATAGAATTATAGGGTCATAGATTTGTTTAGGTTGGAAAAGATCTTTAAATCATCAAGTCCAACTGTTAACCCAACACTGACAAGTCAAGACTACTAAACCATGTCACATAACAGATCTACAGGTATTTTAAATACCTCCAGGGATGGTGACTTCACCTGGGCAGCCTGTTCGAGTGCTTGCCAACCATTTTGGTGAAGGAATTTTTCCTACTATCCACCCTAAATCTCCCTTGATGAAACTTAAGGCTGTTTCCTCTTGTCCTATCTCTTGTTATTTGAGAGAAGAGACCAACCCTCACCTACTACAGCCTCCTTTCAGGCAGCTATAGAGAACAATAAGGTATTCCTGGAGCCTCCTTTTCTCCAGGCTAAACAACCCCAGTTCCCTCAGCCACTCCTCATAAGACTTGTTTTCTAGACCCTTCACAAGTTTTATTGCCCTTCTTTGGATACAGCCCAGCACCAAAATGTCTTTCTTGTAGTAAGGGGGACAGAAATGAACACAGTATTTGAGGTGAGTAAAGAGGACAATCACTTTCCCAGTCCTGATGGCCTCACTAGTTTTGATAGAGTATTATAATTTTATTATTTTTGCAGATGCTTGCATAAGGGGATGGGGGCTGTACCCATGACAGGGCCCATACTGTTTTTTGAAAGGGCCTATTCCATGTCACATTTTGTCAGCACTGAACCTGCTGGCTGTTGAGGCAGGAGTAGAACAGCATATCTGGCTGAGTAGGTAAACAGGAAGAAGCCTCAGTTGGCAGTCTGCACAAATGCATCTAGGAGTATCCAGTCTTTGTCTCCTTTGGAAATGTGGGCCTTGTGAGGTAGGATTGTCTCTAGGAAAATGATTTTGAACAGGTTTATGCAATCGAAAGTGGGCCTTCTTAGCAAAGGCAATTTCAGTGAAATCTCTGGATAGTAGTAGATATTTTTGGATATCAGATGGAAGGATTCCAGGTGAAAATAGACACTGATGGCAAAAAGAATGCCTTGTGTGGATCTTATGATGTCCTAAAGATGTGAATTCAGACAGGATTCTTTATTATGAAGTGGACAACTTTGCTGCATACTGTAGGACCTCCAGGCCAAGGAAACTGTGGGATATTTGCAAAAGAAAATGAATGCAGGCCTGTTACCCCTACACTCCTATTTGTTTGTAAATGTGGGAAATCATGAAATAGAGTTGAAGCACAGGGCTCAGCAGAAATTCCTCTGATTCATATTTGACAGTCTTGCAGGCTCATGCTACTCAGGAAGACCAGTTATAGCTGTATAGAAGTGACTATTCATAAAGCAGAATAAACAAGATTTGATACCAGAAATCTGCCACACAGGTTTTCTGATCTTATCAGGCAACATTTTTTTGACCCGGTGTCAAACTAAAATCAAGTAAACCCATCTGTGAGGTACCTCAGGAGCTCAATAGGCTCTCAGAAGTATTTTTAGAAGAAAAATGAGAGCAGAGCTGGAAATAATGGTGACTGAAGACTCAGCTAATGAATGGCAGGGATCCTATTGAAGATGACTGATGCCAGGACAGTGCGATACAACTCAGCCCAAATGAATCCAAATTTCACCAGTCCACATCTCACAAAATCACAGGATGCATTCAAGTTGGAAGGGTTTTCTGCAGGTCTTCTAATCCAAACACCCTGATTCAAGTATGCTTCATAATAGACCTCATATAGACATAAGACTACAGTGAAAATAGCTTGTATGCTAAGATTACGAAGGAATACTTCCTTCTGTATTTTGTTATACACTGTGAGTTTCAAAACAATTTTTACCCTGCCTGTGGGTATTTTGGAGGTGGTAACTAGCATGGCACCAAGCCAAGGAGTGGACTGAAAAATACTTCCTGTGTTACGATTAAGTCTGAAGCCATTTCTACTTGACAGTAAAACCAGTTACATGATCTCCTAAGTGATACATCCAGTTCTGGGTTTTGCATGATGTTGGTGGCTGGATTCCACAAAGGATGTGAATGACAGAATTACGAATCAGCATATTCATTTTTGGTCTGACAGCAGGCAGGGCAGGCAAACCAGCACACCCATTAGAGTAATTTTCCTTAAAAGAATGAATCTTAATATCACCCCTGAGCTGAGAGTCTCAGTCTTTGTGAGACACGCAATGTAAATCCATGCTGCTAGCTGAAACGATGATAGATGCATAGCAATTCAGGCTGCAGGTGGTTGGCTGGACATGTGACAGGCAACCCTGCCCACATGTCTCCCAGACAGGGGGGAGCAGCTTCTACCTGCAATGAACTGATGAATTGCAGATCAAGCAGAGAGGCCTGTTGGACTAAAAGGAGAAGTTACTCTAGTTCTCCTTGGTAGCTCTGACAAAATGATCCATACTAGGATACTAATTTTCATGTTCTTGTTTAGTTTTGTGTTCTTTCTTCCTGCCTGTGGAAAACTGGGTTGAGATTCTAGTCTTAAAGGGCAGCAATAGAAACTGCCGAATAGCTTTCTTTCCGAATTTCAGTAGCATATCTTCTGCATTTTCAGTTTAAATCTGAAAAATAAAACAAACATACTTCTCTCCCAGGAGTATAGCACCTGTGTAAGTAAGCTGATGCAAAACCAGCTAAACATGAGTGGAAGCAACATCTAGGATTGGAATGTATTTCATATCCCAAATAATCCCAAACTTCTTGCATAGCATACAGTATTAGTATGCTTATGTCTACACTTTCAGTTTTAGACTGAGGTCTTTCATCACCTTTCTGACAAAGACAAAATCTTTTTCTTATTAAGTGCTAGGATCTGAAGTATGACAGAGGTTTGATGTGAATTTATGCAGATCTTTCAAGCTATTTTATATTCTATTAAAATATGTTCTTTTCCTTTAAGCTTAAACTAGAATGATAGCTTTCTGAACAGAGAAAACTAAAACTAACTGGTAAGAAAAAGCAGAGAGAAATGTCTCAAACATGATTCTACCCTTGTGTCCTTTCTTGTAGTCTTATTTTCAGTCAGCTTATTATCTTGCTGAGTTTCAAGAGTCTCTACATGCACATGATTCTTGTCATGCCTAGAGAAATTTACCCTTGAGGCCTGGTTTGTTTTCTCCTTGATGACAATTTTATTCTTTTGCCACATTCCGCAGCATCTAGAACCATTTCTCTCCTGAGCAAATTCGTCTACCCTCCAGGGTATAGCAGCTGATGATTTTTTTTTAATGGAACCAAGAGCAAACAATCCAGACTGTGTTCATCCCAATCACTTTTTTTTTTTTTTTAATAAAATTAATGATGTGGTAGCTGCTGAGTTTATATATGTTGCATTATATTCAAGTGAATTCCCTATTAAAAAAAAAATAAAAAAAATCCTATTTCATAGTCTAAACCTACCAAAACAAAGTTCAACAATTAAGATTTCAGTAAATTATCACAGTGGGATTTATCTGTGTTGTACTGAAAAAATTATAATAATCAGACAAACATAAAATGAGTAGTCTGAGTAAGGCCTGCACCCTCAAAACAACTTACAAAGATCTGCAGAAAGAGCAAATGAAATAAAGCAAAACCTTCACTGTAACACTCCCAGTCTGAATACAAACACAAAACCCAATCATCCTGCTTTTTAAATCTGTAGATTTTGATATCATGCCAAGATAATCAAGATAATTGCCAGCTAGATTTTTTCTAACATTGAAATAAAATTGTTCAGCAAGCTTCATGATAATCATGAACATATCACATCTGCATTATGAAATGGACAATTTAAAATATTTAGCTTAAAGGCACAATACAACACAAATGGCATCCTGTATTTCACTCATCAAATAATAGGATACCTGACTTTAAAAAGAAGAAAAAAAAAAAAAGGGATCACATCAGACAGGACAGCTGTCCATCTTACTCTAACATTTGAGTTGCAGATATGCTCCCCAGCTTTAATATTAACAGGTAAAGGCCAGGAATGTCTTCCCTTCCTTACTTTCATTTTGGAAGTGAGAAGGCTTTGTCCAAATGTCTGAGGAGAAATATTCTTGATATCCCCTTTAGGGACTGCTTCTGGACATTGTGTGGTTGTGGCTGTGTAGAAGCAGAAGGTGTCTGATTCTACAGAAAGACCAAGTGTAAGCTCTTAAAATGAGGGCACCTCCTCCCACTTGGAAGCCACCATCCTGAGTTGAGATGAAATGTTCAACCTACTCCCGACCAGAGGGGCATTCTTTGGTATTATCAGGCAACGTTAGCTCTTGCTGGGACATTGTTCCACGTCCTGTTTCTGGGGTGGAAAGGGATGTCTGGGTTTTTATGCTCATTCAGATCCCCTGTCACTAAAGGATACATGAAAGGTCCACTTGCACAGGAAGGCTGTAGAGTCTCTGTCACTTCTCCGTGCTGCCTAAATATTATTTCTTGGGTTTGAGTGGAGCTATCACCTACTCTTTCCATATTCTGATACACCAAATAAACCCTGTATGTGGATGGTCTGAGTTCAAATCAGAATTCCAGACCAGAAAGAGGCAGGCAGAGCCTCAGTATTTTAAAGGAATGACTGAAAGCCAGTTGTCAGCCACACTGGAGCTGCCCGAAGGCTTTTTTGACAAATGTTCATTACACTTATAACATTCTCAGGGAAAGTTTTAACAATTCAAAATGTCCATGTCTAAGGGACTATACATGTCTGGGGCAGGCAGGAGCAGTGGGGCAAGGACCACCTGCAGTGGCCCCATCCCACTGGAGGTTATGAGCAGATCAGCACCAGGGATTGTGACCAGGGCTGGTGAGGCAGTGTTAATCACTGGACTGGCCTGGGTACACAATTCAGGCCAGGAGTAGGGAAATGACTGAACAAAAAGGACAAAGGCACATGAGAGGAGGGCACTGATGAGGCTCATCAGGGTCATAAAGACAAATGAGTGCATTCAAGGCCTTGATAGTAAACTTGGCTCAGAAATACTCATTAAAGTCAAGACCAAACTAAACATCTTTTTGTCTCCTACCAGAAGGTGGTTGTGGTAGGCAATGGAAGAGTGCAGAAAAAAGACTGAAACCTCTTGCTACAAATGTAAAATACAGTATGTTCAAAGCAATACATATACACTAATAAAACATATCCTACTGAGATAATTTAGTGTATGAGATTTTCTATACAAGAATGCAGTTAACAAACTGCCTTCTGCATTTTCATGTAAAATGGAATAAAATAAAAAATTTTCAGACCGGTATGTAAATCAAAACCTAAATAAAATAATGCAATTGTTGACCAGCTGCTTTCAGAGAATATTTCTGACTGTGATAAGCTATTTAATAATATTGGCTATACTAACAATGTCTCTGAATTAGATGTCATGTGCATTGCAGTGGTTTGCTCTTGTATGTCCTTCCCTATATACCTTTATTGTCATTGTTAGTCATTGACACGGGAATTTATCCAAAGTAGTGTGTAATTAAAGCTGGCTGACATCTCAGTTCTCAGATCAAAATGTCAATCTTGGTCAGTTGAAAGCTGTTTCAAGCTTTGCCAATGACCACTGACTGATATTTCAGCAATAGGTAGCATTTAAAGTAATTTTATATACTGGTCATGTCTTGAAATACTGTCCATGGCTTATAAATTCTTACTTGAACACAATATGATTTAATTTATACACTGTCACATGAAGTTTAATTATCCAGCTTTTCATGTGTATCTGCAAATATAGCTCATGAGATTATCCACTCCTTTTTAAACTCAGCTGTAGCACACAAATGCTCGAGATCCTCTAGTAGAGGATTGTGGAAAGCCTATCTAAAAATCATGTTATATTCACTTTAATTACATGCACTTATTAATAAAAGTATAGCATGGCTTACATGACTGCAAGAGAAAATGAATAATGAGATTTCGACTTTTCATTTCAGGACACAACATGAAAGAAGGTGATATCACTGACAACACATAGCAGCAGCTGAAGCAGAACTACATTCAGCGACCAAAGTCCCCGAGAAGAAGAGGAATGTCAACTCCATGTGGCAGGATTTCTGAACTTGTAGATAGTACATAATATCAAATTCTCCAGACTTATCTGAAATCTCCACAGGATACTTGGATTTGTACCTGTAGAAGTCAGATTTGTGGGTTTTATGAAAGGGCTGGTTCAGTTACCACATTACTAACAAAAGGGAAATAAAGCAAAAATGAAGGATCCAGCAAAACTCACTTCTGAAAGGGTTCTGGGGCTAGCACCATCTCATGCATGCTACAGTCAAGTACTTCTGTTGCTAATTACTTGCTTAGCTTGCAGTAGAGCTATCAAAATGTTCCCAGTAACATTCCAAACAAATATATGAAATATGCTTGTTACTTAGGTTTCATTGACAATTAAATCATTACAGTGGTTTTGTTCAGGTTCACAGAAAATTTCTAAGTTAAAATATGTCTTTTTTGAGAAGAGAGGAATTGGTAGTTATAGCAAAAGCACTGAAAAAAATGCTACTCTTCCATTCTGATGTAAAATACATTAAAAGTCGCCTGAGCTTTGTTTTGTATTCTCTCATCCTTAAGATGAACCTCAGGAGTTACAAACATTGGTGGGAAAATGAAACATGAGAAACTAAATGATAACTTATCTCATTTCATCTTGCTTTATTCCTACTACTTTTTTCTAAATTAGTAAAAGAAGAGAATTAACTCATTAAGGGGTAGAGATGATGCCTTACAGAAATTGAAGAGTCTCATTACTTGCATGCAAGATAGAGTGGGCCTAATTTGCATTTATGTAAATCCACTGGAAGAAATGAAATTATACTAGCATAACTTAATGTGAAGATGAATCAAATTTGATGTCTTTCTTTATAGCTGTGGGGAAAAAAAAGCTGAGCTTCACAAAGACCCTTTAAGGTGAAACAGGGTTTCTTGTTGAATTATTTCAACATTTCTGCTTCAGGAAAACAATTCTAAAATCTTTTATTTTATAGTAAAGTGGGAGATTTACTGGGTGTTACTTTTAGATTGTGTACATATTGCTTATATATACATTGTAACTGTGCTAGCTGGTGAGCAAAGTTCAGGTTTGGTTGGGCTACCCTGCAAATTCTGCCCATTGCAGCTACTGACAACAGGCTCTTTGAGCAGGGACTCAGAGAATTCTGACCTGCCTGGTTACCACCACATGATGTCACCTCCAAAGTGAGAGATTGCACAGTGCTGGGAGTCATCTCCACAGCAAATAAGTGGGACACACACACATAAAACAGGGATCACAACCACAGTTACCCTCACATACTATCTATGGCTTACTTGGACCAAACATCACCTCTGAAGGGAAATAACCAGGACCTGAGTCCTCCTGTGGGCTGCTGCAGCCCTGCAGTATAGCTGCAGTCTTTTGCAGGGACAATACTGCCTGGATGAAAGGGCAATGTTGTGCTGGCACAGGGACCCTGAGCCAAGGCTCTCAGCTGCAGGCTGTATGTTGCAAAGTTTTTCCTGTGCTGCCTTGTTTCTCAAAGCAAATCACAAAAACAAAGCAGTTAAGGTTTTGGGAGACTAGAGAAGGGAGAAATAAAGACTAACTAGCAAGCAATTTACTTGTGCTCGCTCTAGAATACTAGAGTCCCTGACTGAAAGACTTACTAGGAGAAAGCAAAGAAGGGCAGATGCTGTGTGCTACCCTAAATGCCCTTGATACCTCACCCAACACTCTCTCCCTCCTTACAGTCCCATTTGTTGCCCTACTCAGAGCATCCTTCCCTGTTGGGCTCTCTGAGCATCCTCCCTGAGCCCTTTTCATCCAGAGACCACATAAATATTAATTTCTCTCATTCTCTTTATCAGATTACTGTTTCTCCCAACTCTCTCCACTTACAGTGTTTTCTGGTAGTCTCCTGGTCTAACTCAGTGGCTCACCCACATTAAACATTGCCTCATCACACAGAATCACAGAATGGTTTGGAATGGACCTTAAAGATCATCTAGTTGCAACTGTCCTGCCATAGGCATGGACAGCTTCTACTACATCAGGTTCCTCAAAGCCCTGTCCAACATGGCCTTCAAAGAATCACGGAACTGTTGGAATTGGAAAAGACCTCTAGAGATCATCTAGGCCAACTCCCCCACCAAAGCAGGATTGCTTAGAGCACATTACACAGGCTTGCATCCAGGTGGGTTTTGAAAATCTCCAGAGAAGGAGACTCCACAACATCTCTGAACAGCCTGTTCCAGTGCTCCATCACCCTCACAGTTAAGAAGTCTTTCCTCATATTTAGATGGAAACTCCTGTGTTCCAGCTTGTACCTGTTGTCCCTTGTCCTGTCACTGGGCACCACTTAAAAGAGTCCATCTCCATCATTCTTGCACCCAAGCACTAGATATTTATAGACACTGATAAGGTCTCCTCTCAGTCTTCTCTCCTCCAGGCTAAACAGCCCCAGACCTCTCAACCTTTCCTCATTAGAGAAGTGCTTCAGTACCCCACTCATCTTTGTTGGCTGTTCCTTGCTGCTCGTGCTCCCCAGGGCAGCACTGGATGGTGGGGGGTGGACACCAGTGGCGCTGGCCACACCCATGCCTCCTCAGCTGCCACCCACAAGCTGCCTGCCCTCAGCACTGGGGAACCTCTCTCTTGGCTTCCAAAAGCCCCTCAAAAAAACCCCAAAAAGAGCCAACAGCTGACTGTTTTTGCTGTGATATCCTGTCCCCAGTGCAGACTTACCACACCAGAGCTGGTCCCTTGGCGAGTGGAGTGCAGGGCCCTGTGTGCCTGCTCTGCTCCCCCAGGTGATGCCACTCATTGCTTGTTTGCTCAATGCTCCCCAGGGGATGCTTTTATGACAGGGGATGGGAGGCATGTGGTGGTGGTCTCTGTGAGTGGCTGTCGTGGCAGCTCTGCCTCGTTCAGATCTGCTGACAGGGATGCCTCTCTACCCTGACCACCTCAGCAGTTGCCCACCAGCTGCCAGCCCTCAGCACAGCTGGGACTCTCTCCTGGCTTCTGAAAGCCCCCAGAAGAGCTCATGGTTGGCCCTTTTCACCAGGATTCCCTTCCCCAGCATAGACTGACCTGCACTGGAGCTGGTCTTCTCAGCCTTGAATGCTTCCAACAGGGAGGAATCCCCAACTTCTCTGGGCAACCTGTTCCTGTGTCTCATTATCCTCAAAGTAAAGAGTTTCTTTCCTATATATAGTCTAAATCTACCCTCTTTCAGTTTATATCCATTACCTCTCATTCTATCACTACATGCCCTAATAAAAAGTCCTTCCCCAGCTTTCTTGTAGGCCCACTTTAAGTACTGGTTGGCTGTGATAAAGTTTCAACAAAGCCTTCTCTTATTCAGTCTGAACAGCCCCAACTCTCTCATCCTGTCTTCACAGAAGACATGTTCCAGCCCTCTGATCATTTTCATGGCCCTCCTCTGGACTCACTTTAACAGGTTTATGATCTTCTTAAGTGGGGGGCACAGAGCTGAATGCAGTACTCCAGGTGGGGTCTCACAAGAGTGGAACAGAGAGGAAGAATCATCTTCCTTGACCTGCTGGCCAGACTTCTTTTGATGAAACCAAAGATATGTTTGTTTTTCTGGGCTGTGAGAACACATTGATGAGTTCTGCTGAGCTTCTCATCAACCTGCCCCAAGTCCTTCTCTGCAAAGCTGTTCTCAATTCACTCATCGCCCAGCCTGCATTTGTGCTTGGGATTGCCCTGACCCATGTGTAGGACCTTGCACTTGGCCTTGTTGAACTTCATGAGGTTGGCATTTGCCCACCTCTCAAGCCTGTCAAAGTTCCTCTGTATGGTATCCTTTCCCTTCAGCATGTTGACTGCACAACGCAGCTTGGTGTTGTTGGCAAACTTGCTGACGGTGCACTCAATCCCACTGTCCATGTCATCAACAGATGTTAAACAATATTAATCCCAGTACTGACCCCTGAGAATCACCACTTGTTGCTGGGCTTCACTTGGGCATTGAGCCTTTGACTGCAACTTCCTGAGGTGTGACCATCCAGGCAATTTATCTACCGCTTGGTCCATCCATCAGATCTATGTCTCTAATTGAGAGACATCATGCGGGACAGCATCAAATACTTTGCACAGTAAGACCTTCTATCCTGGAGATTACTTATGCAAAGTCTTTGCAAATAAAGCAAGAAGAAAAGAGGTCTACCTCACCATCGTTAGTGATTATATCAATGCACAGGTGGACAAGCATCCATGCAGGTTTTTTTGTGTGTGAGTAATAACTCATGTTTTACATGCTTAAAATAAAATTTTTCAAGAACAGGTGTTTGAAAACAGTAATTTAGGGAGATGTCTCTCTCTTCCATACATTATCATTGCCAGGGAATAAAACCCTGGAAACCTTGGTCCTTGTTTACTGGTCTAAGTATCATAAAAGACTAGTTTTGCAAAAGAGGAGTTTTTCAGGACATTCCTCCATATTTTTTGCTTGCTGGAGTTATTATATGATGTTCTTAGTTTGTCAATTCTCCAGTGAATTTTTGAGATGGGAGCAGAATCAGAAGAGCTGTCAGTCATTGAAATGACTCCTTAGAGTCAACAAGGAAGTAGTTATCTGGAGCTATATTATTTTCTACATTTTAGACTAGACTTCTAAACCATCATTTTGTAGAACAGCTATGTTATCACTTTATGTCAGAAACAAACATTTCATAAGTAAATTTGGCATACTGTATTCTAGAAATGAGTCAGGAAAAGGTTGCATTGTCTTCAAAAGATCTAACCAGAACTGACACTGATGTTTATCTGTCTGTCTTTTTTATATATTTATATCCATAGTTATATTAAAGTTATGTATTTATATATAGAAAATATATAAATAGACATAAATCAACATATATCAACACTCAGTTTATCAACATTTCTGTATATATTAATATATCAACAGAGATACAATAGTGTGAGAATATAATCAGCTTCTTAGAGCTGTCTATTTTACCCAAGCAGCAATTCTAATGTTTTATTGATTTTAAGACCAGAAAGAAAGGCCATTAAATAATCTCCAGCATAACACCTAAACATTCAGAAGCCACCTGTGAAGCTCAGAAAGCACAATTACAACAGCAAGCACTAAGAGTCTATGTCTCTGTTTCAGTGTAGTCAGCTTTATATTAGTTTAGCTCAGGTACCAGAAACAATCTCGTAAGATACTGAGCACACTTTGATGTTTCCTCATGGTGTATACTGCTGAAGATACACTATTTTTATGACTCATACTAGTGTATTTATAACCAGCTCAGCTGTTTCTAGGTGAGGGTGAGGCATAGCAAGTTTCCATAGTGTGATATGTTTGGTTTAATGCATTAACACAAGAAAAAAAAAAAAAAACAATGGCAATTGTCCCAATTGCCACAACACTGCAATAATATCCTTGAGAGTCTTGCAGAATCCAGTTGGAGGTTTCTTGTCTATGTTAATAATTCGGCCCCAGTTTCTTCAGCAGGAAAATTTTAACAAGGGGGTCATCAAGTACGTGATTTCTACATAATGTCAGAGCCATAATACTGTATATATGCATGACTAGAGTACTGTAGTTTGTTGCAGACTGAGAACTAAATGGGGATTAAGTAAAAACACAAAAATCAACAAGAGGAATGTACAAATCAGCTGATCATAGACTGATTTTCTTAACTACATTTCGTCTCAGCATAATCCCGTACATAAAATGTCAGATTTAATCAAGTTATACTACTTCTATCAATTTTAAACTCATTTACCACTCAGATATAGCAAAAATGGTTATGAAATTTTCATAGAGAATTTCATGTACTGTCTTATACATGTAAGCACTCTGTCTCATTGTTTTGGCTTGTAAAATAAGAAAATGCCATGCAGAAATCATGGTGGGAGAACAAATGTAGTATCCTGCAATGCCATTTTTACTGACACTTTTCTATTATTGAGCTTTGAAGATCCCCTGGTTTTGATCTGTGACAGAAGAACTGTTTTAAAAACAAAATTTCTTTCCCCAATGAAATTATTGGCTGCTACGCTAGCTATCCATAGATAATAATATGTGATTAAGGTAACCTGGGAAACCAGTATGAGCAGATGTAAAGGTCTACTGTTTTTCATCTTTTCCCATTTCTTGTCTTATCTCATCTCAGAATTGTTGATATAGTACCTAATACAATTCTTGCTATTGAATGTACAAATATAAAGCTGTTATAATACTGAGGTTACTGGAGCAAAAAGGTTCCTTTTCCAGGTGTGCAGAAGAGATTGCATGGGGGATTCAGAAGACACACATTTATACAGCTGTCTCAGGAATGAATAAGGAAGATGTTTTTAGGATAGCTGCAATCAGTGACAGTTCTAGCTACAACTAAAGTGTTGCAAGCAGGGAACAGAAAATTATTTTATGTAGCTATTCTACAAAAGACGGTATAGACTGATTAGTTTGATCATCGCATGCTAAACATGTGTGGGTGAAGATACCTTCCTGTTGATACAAAGACAAGATTTGTGCTGTCCAAGTGAAGAGCTGACTAGAACTTTGGTTCAAATAGCTATACTAAGTTGATGTGGTCAAAGAAACAACTTGGAAGTTGGATTGGCTGACCTCTTGCTTTCAAGGGGAGGTAGAGGGAAGGGAAGCTGACAAATCTACCATTCCCCCCTTCTAGCAGAATGAGCTGTTCAAGAGAGGAATAGATAGCTGCTGATTTCCTGATTTGTCTTCTTTTAGTGACACTGTGTGCAGAAGGGAAGTTGCATGTCCTAACCTGACAATCTGCATCTCCATAGATATGTGATGGCCAGTATCTCTATACTTCTACTTGCCATAATAATTACTGTACAACCAGACATTGACAATTTACAGCTCAATCTCAAGAGTACACTGAAAAATTGCCTTTGCAAACAGGTATTTTAGTGAAAATGCTGTTTGAAACTGCCTGCTCAGCCTCCAGTTTAAGCCAGTGATACGTATGGGATATTAGCTAGCACATTAATAAGCAGTTGATCAATATTGTCTTCAAAACTTAACATAAGACTAAGCTGAATATAATGAAGAAGGAAAGAAAATGAAATTTTCTATAAGTAAATATAATTTTCTAAGTATATGTGATATCTGTGGCATTATGTTACATTTTTTCCCAGTATAGTTTGATGCAAATTTGAGTTGTCTTGAGTGGGTGTGCAAGAGTTATATAGAATTTCATTGAATTATCCAGGGCTACAAAATTATAGCTCTCACTACACATAATTTCCAAGTGACAAAAAGTAATTACTACTTCTCAAGGAAATGGGAAAAGATTCATATAGCCTATCTATGGCCATGATTCTTGTGTGGAGATTCTTGTGTGGAGATCTCTCAGAAATCCCTACAGCCCTGTCAACATCTTAGAATCAAGCACCACTGAGATATAAATTTATTATTAAGCACAAGCATTTGGGTAGTATCTTTAATCTGAGATTATCATACCAAACAGACAATTTGAAACAATTCATGGAAGGGGTAACATGAACATGATCTGAACTACATGATAACATGATGGGTTTGAGGGCTTCCTTTTTTATGTAGTCTGTCTTTCAGGTATATGCCTCTTCCATTAGTGAGGATTCCTAGAACTCTGACACTAGCCCAAGTGTGAGCCTTTACCAAATTAAATATCAGTTGTGGATGTTGATTTCATTTTGTATGCCTCCTTCCCTCATTCACCCATTGGTTGACTTAAAGACCTAGTTCAGCCTTGCTAGTTTTTCTGTTTCTCCTACTGCCATCTAATCCCCTCATCAAATCCTCCCTCCTTTAGCTTTCTAAGAAGTATGAAGCACACACAGCTGATGAAAACAGAAAGGGAAAATGGAGATTGAAAAAACTAATTTAGTACCAACTTTTATCAACTTCATACTTTTAGAAACTTACCAGTGAAAATCATGTTGCTTAGGCAGAGTTTAACATAGTTTTCAAACTATCCTAGCACAACTGAGCTGCATGTTCTATTCTAATATCTCAGAGTCAGAAAGGACCCAGAAAAATTAATGGTCCAGATGGAGATCATGGCTTGGTCTTGAGCAGACTGTAGACTGAAATGTGGAACTTTACAAATTTTGGATCTTTTCTTCAGCCATAAAACTTGAGAAGAAGGACACCCACCAGCATACTGTTCATATCCTAGAAAAGATCTGAACTTTCTTTGCATCCCACCAGGAAGCTGCTCTAATCCAAAAAAACCTGGTTTCCCAAGGTTTTAATTTCACCTTAGGAGAATATGATAGTCAAATATAGGGCGGACATCTGAGTTCATATAACAATACACTACAAACCCCTGGTGCTTTCAAGTTAAGAGTCTGGCCACAGACATCTGCCACTCCATACCTACAGAGTTGACCAGTAAGATTTGTAAGATTAATAAGAGGTAGCACAGGCAGAAAGCTAGAGTACTCAAGGTACTCTTTTGCAGGAAGAACAAATGGCCAGTACTGAGGCTTGTTCCTGCAAAGGAGTCTGAAAACCCATTTCTGTTCTTCCAGAAATCAAATACAGCAGACTCATACTCAGCAGAGCAGCAGAGGCTTTCTCTTTTTTAGTAAGCAAGGCAGATAAATCAAAGAATGAAATGCTGATAGTGTAATTTATTTGACAAGGAAAAAAAAAAAAACCTAGGAAGCTTGGAGAACCTTTTAGTACAGTGCCAGAAGACAAATGGTAACTCTCTTCATAATAACTTTCTCTGCCCCCTACCTCAAAAATCCCACCCTACAACCCAGTAAGAGGACTGTGGGAGGAAAGAAAGGTCTGACTCACAGCAGAAACAAAAAAGTAATGCAAAAAGCACAGCCTCCATATGTCATAATAAGAAACCTCATGTCTTTAATTAGCTCATTATAGAAGGATGTAAAGCAAATAAAGGAACCTAGTATGGAATTATTAAGTCAAATGGTACTAAAAAAGAAATTATGGCAGAAGGAAGTTGCTCATGACACAAACTGTGTTGTTAGAGTGTCATTCTAAGCAGAAGGGGAAAAGAAGACATCTGCAAAGGGTAAGGAACAAGAAGGATAAAATGGGATAAAATGTTTGGACATAGCTTGCTGTACCAGAAGTATCCATGGGAAATGAATGGGGAGATTATATTACTGCCACCATAATTTTGCATATGTGTCTGTATTCCCGAGGAGGATTTCTCTTTCCACATCCACATTCATTTTCAGCTCTCCAAACACCATAATACTCCAGGTTAAAGAAATGTGGTGTAGCACGATGTGTCAAAATGTAGACATCAAGTATAACATTATCCTGACATTTAAAGATAAATGACACTAATTTCACACTGCATCTACCTAGCCTCTGCTGTTATATGATATGCAATTCTGTGGCAAATGAAAGGAGATGAGCACTTTATGTACTGTATGTGATCTGGCTGCAGCACACCATCATTGTACGTTATACTTTTCAGCTCTACTGTCACAGAAACAACCTGCTAGATATTTTGGCACATGCATGCTTTGTGCTTCTTTATATTTTTTTGAGTTTCATAAAGAAAGCAAAAAAGCATATAGGCTTTAGACACCATGTCCAAATTAATTTAAGCAAGTTCAGCAGCTTTGGGAAAAACAAGCAATTACAGAACAGTATAAAAACATAAAAAGCAGCCTTTGAACTTGGCTCTATTCAGTACAGAAGGAGTTGGGAGGGTGTTATATTAACCTCCTCAATGCCTCTCATCATGGACTATGCTAGATAGTAGTTGATATGACTTGGATCCTAGATGACAGTTATTTATTAATTTGGTCCTTTCATGGCTACACACAGGGTTGCAGGGGTGTCACTCTTTTACTCCTTTGGCCTGCTGAGTTCTTGCACAGACGAGAAATGCAAGAGTTCCTTCATCCAAGTAGGAGATGTCCTACTCATGAGCATATACAGCATTTCCTCCAATACCTCTACTATACAGTACTCTCTGTTGTCTTCATTAGCAATCGAAGTAGCTGAAATTATGAATATTACTGAAAAAGTTATGGAAAAAATGGGAAAATTTAAACTCTCAGTCTAAGGTGAGGGAGAGCCAGGGAAAACTTACAGTTCTTCTCTGCTGGAAATGTAACCCTGGGTGCACCATATCAAGATGGATGATGCAATACTAATCTATCACTGTTGTACCTTTTACTAGCTACATTATAAAGCTGAATATTTTCCACTCATTTTGAATGTAAGATTTAAAATAAATATATGCTGATAATATTAATACCTCAGAGTCTGACTTGTGAGGGTCATCTCCTACTTTTCAGCATCTTTAACCCTGTCCCTGTGATGATCTTGCAGAGGGATGATTTCTGGTTAGTTGTTGAGACTACATATAAGCCATGTGTTTTCTTATGAACATATGGTGACTGTATCAGTAGTGAAGGGGCTTGGTATGCAGTTTATGCTAAGTCACATAGATCTGCAAGTATATGACAGCCTAACCCTTCATGTAGATCTCCATGTACCCTGTAGGTACAGGCTAACACTTCACATTTGCCCTGCATTTATTGGTAGGAGCTGGATACCAAATAGGCTGTTGCTGAGAAATGGTGAACTTGATGGTGCCTGTACATAAACAAATGAAAAGATGCAATGCAAATGAGAACAGGATCTCACAGTCCATAGTCAGGACTTGTGAGTCCTTTTCAATTCTCTACACATCAAGCATCTAAAGAATTAAGATGGGAGAAGCACCACTTAACCTCGTAGCTTTAATTCTGTTTTGACATTTCTTTTTCCACAGTCCCTAGTCTCATTAGACAATTTAACCAAGGCCCAAAAGAGGCAAATTCATCCTAGCATAAAAACCATAAGAATTTCACACAGCACATAAAGCTGTTATTTAAATTGTAAGTGCAGCAAAATAATTTAAAATCAACTCCAGTTGTGAATGCAAAGTATTTCAGTTAAATATAGCATAGATATTATATTTCAGAAATAAAATATCATCAATTGATTTACACTAATTGACTACAATTTTAGATCACTGTATTTGGAATATTGAATTTAAAAGTTGTTATTTCTTAAGATTTCTATTAGTGTTTATTTGATAGATTTTTCTGATACTGCCTGGATAAGTCTGGAATTTTTACTCATTCCTCACATAAGCAATTTAATTTAGCTTTTAGCTAAAGTGGTTACACACACTTCATGACTCTCAAGAGAGAAGAAATTCTTCAAATAGGAAAACATAATCTGTAGAGCTGCCTATGAATACAACTTTTTGCTCCCTTCTTTTTCTCCAGTCTCATATCTGTCAGAAAAAAAGAGACAAATGGGACTCTTCCAGATTGTTCTGTCACTGGGAGCTAGTGTTTTAACAGGTGCCCAGCCATGTGTGAGTTTCTGGTGGTTTCACATCTAATTGCTAGATCAGCCTACCAGCCCTCAATTTCCCCTGTTCATCTTCATGTGGGCAAAATCACCAACTGTTCTTATATAGAACATTTTAAATCATTGCCCCCATTTACTGCACCTGTGGTACTTCATAAACATAGATGTACTTCTTTATGCATTTCAGTGTCAACAGTGAGGAAGGACCCAGCTTTGCTGCAGCCCAAAGTGTGGGCAATGAGCCAGACCCATTTCCAGACCCTACTGAATGAGTGGCTCCATACCTACAAGCCTGAACGATGCTAACTTGCATCCTCTTTCTTGGGGGCCTGCTTAGAGCTAGCTTGAAACTGTCTACACATGCCTTTTAGGAAGAAGCTTGGTATGCTTCAGGGGCTCTTACCCATATACATGGGTTATTACTCCTCCTGTCAAACAACATCATAGACCTCACAGTCAGAAAGGCCTGTAGGAAGGTACTTTGCTCACTTCTCACCTGTCCCAGGCTCTAAAGCAAGTAACTCACTTACTTAAAAAAAAAAAATCGAGAGAGAAAGAAGCATAAACCCATAACTGCTAGTCTAGAAAAAGACCCCAAATGCCATTAGACATTCAGAAAAAGAATGAAAAAACCTTGTTTAGTATGACAACTTTTAAAAGAGCTCTTCTTTAAAATGTTCATTTCCTAGGGAAGTGCTAGGTATTTGTAGTGTCTTTTGAAACCATGGCACACAGTTATTCTATTTAACTACCTGTGACATTCAGAACAGCAATATGGAAAATGTAATATAAATATCAAGGGCTTGATCCTACTTTTTGGTACAGCAGCTGAACATCATTTCCAGTTGTTTAAAATGAGCTCCTGACTCCATATGCCCTCAAAACATGGGAAGTAAAACAGGAAAAACTTGGGCTGTGCATATCTTAGCACAAAATATGATGGCATTTTATTTGGGAATATCTGCAAGTGATTTTACTTTATTTTCTTATGTGAGAAATGTGATGTTCAGTTTTAATTTACACTGCTAACACAGAGCAGTAGTGCCATCCCAGCAAAAATGTAAGAACAGGCTTCATAAAGAAAACAAATCCAACAAGCCAAATGAACAGTGCCCACATAACACAGTATCTTTTAAAACCATTGGCAGAGTACTTATTTTCTCTCCAGCATTTTTCAGATATTTTATTTTCTTTTTTTTGTTGTGTTTGTTTGGTTGGTTGGTTTGTTTTGGTTTGGTTTTTTTTTACATGATACTCATTCCTGGCACCACTGAGTTTCACAGAGTTCTGTATTTTCAGAAAAATAGTTTTAAAATAACTCATAAGCATAGTTTGAAGGCAAAACAGTTTTGATCATATGCCTGAAGATTCCTTCTGTGTCTGAGACCATTCACCCAAATAGCTCTCGTAAATTTTGCTTTTGCTACATGTGGCTAAGAATTCATAATATTTTCTGTACTGGAAGAAATATAGAGGGAGGTGGGGAAAAGGAGTGAGTAAATAGAGAAGTGGGACAGAACAGATTCAGACAAATAACACTAAAAAGTACCTAACGAAAATAAAGGGGAATGGGATGAACAGTATAGAAAGTAGAGAAAAGATGTACTGAAACAAGTTAAGCAAAGGAGTGAAAAATCTGATAAGGGCACAGAGATGACAGAAACACAAAAGAAAAAAAAAAAAAAAAAAAAAAAAAAAAAAAGAAAGAATTAAGTAAAAAATACCCCAGAGTAGAAGGAGAAATCGAAGAACTTGTTCCTTCATTTGTGACACAAGCACTGTTTTCCCAATTTCTTTGATGGGAATGAGGTAAGATTCTTAATAAAGAGAAAGTTTTCTTTAAGATGAAGGGAAGGCAAGAAGAAAATTCTCCTCCAGAAAAATAGTAAGAATTAATTCAACATTTTGAAGATGAAAAGTACTCTAAACTGGATATATATATTATTAGTGGGAATTGAAAAACTCACAGCAATTGGGAAACAGAATGTTTCACTATTTTAACAACTTATCAGTGTTTTCTTATTCTCTGATAGAAAACACTTTCTGAAGAAGCGCTGAAGTCAAAGGATCACAGCTTGTATTTCTGCCTCTTGTAAAGTTTTGTTTCTTATATTTTCTTTCCTCCCTTTCTCCCCTATAAGATCAACTGAATATAGGTATCAGTCTATGGAATTCACCTGGTACATTAGTCAACAGGGTATGTGACATTTTTATGCTTCTAAAATATTCTAAGAGGGCACAGGAGAAATACTTGCTAGTTAAAACTGCTTCTTTGTAGCAAATCTGGAAAAAAAGATGAGTCCCTGACATGACTCTGGGGCTGAACATATTATTTTTATGATTACCCTCATATACAACAGTGTAGCATGTAAACATGATGAAGGAAAGGTGTTGCTGTCATTGTATGGGTGCTCCAAGTCTCAGTGGTCCAAACAGAAGGGAGAGTGTAAGGATAGGAGAGGGAAGAAGTAAAGGGTTATATCCAAACCAGTGGTGGAGTTCAAAAAACACCCTAGCACAACCCTCCCATCAGCTCATGGATGTGTATTTATTGATATTTTGATATTTTATATATTTATATGCGTATGTTTTTACTTATATGTGAAACTTCTGTCCTCTACTTTGCATTGATTTTGTCTTTCCATAATTTCAGTTTCCTCTTTTTTCCTCTTTTGTAAGTACTTTATTTCCTTCATAAAGGGTGATAAACCCCTAAAAGTAATGGGGGATATAGCTAACTGACCACACTGGGGTAAACACAGTAATCTGAGAAGACCTGCAAGATGAGAAGCCTTGGGAGGAGAGGAGAGCAAGGGACATCAGTTTAAGATGCAGAAGCATGGAAGGCAACACAGTCTCAGTTGCAGGAGACAGAGAAGACAGTGAGGATTTTGGATCAAATCCCTTAGCTGAGAGTAATGAGTATGAACCTGCTTTAATGACAATGCTATTAAGTGAATTGTTTCTGCTGCAGCAAAGAAGTAAAATGATGTGGGAAACCCATATTTTGGTTGTACGGACAGAGAGGAATGGCTAGAATTCTCAGATATATAAAAAATAGCAGCAGGATTTAATGGTGATACTGAGGGGAAATGAAGAGGAAAAAAATTTAAAAAAAACCCAACAAGCTTTGTGACACTGATGTCTACAGAAGATGAGACAGTTGCCAGTGCTGACAAAGCTGAGGATTTATGTGAGAAATGTGTAAGTTAACCTCCAGCAAAATGTGAAGTATCAGCAAAATCTGGGAAAGGAGGACTCTTGGATGATTTATCTTGCTGAGGATCATATAGATGTTGTGGTAATTAACTTCGGAAGTCCTCAGCTGCAAAATATTTTAGACATCTACCTTCCTGTGTTTTATATTATTCCCCAATTAACCGACAGAACTGAAACTTGACTAATTTTGATTTTACCTGTTTGACCACCTGAGAACTGAGTGAATTAATAAAAGGAAGACATCACATAAGGATGAACCTGGTAAAGTTCAGTCTCATAGTGAAAGCAATCACTTTTAAATAACTCACTGTTTTCAGTACATTTTAATCTAACTTCTGGCTAAAAGTCAGCCTCTCCTTAGTGACCCTGTTTTGCTGTGTTTCAAGTGCTCCTTATTGGCTTCCAATTGCCATTATTCCTGTATGGACTGTTGTCTCATGATAGGAGAGGAAAGCTGTTATATGGGAATGTCTCAACATGACATTCACCTTTCTTCAAGATGCATTTTCAAGAAGGATTTTTTGTTAGGTTTGTGTAACTGATCTCATGTAACAAAAAGACTTCAGATGTGTCAGATGCTTTTTGGCCTCTGGTCTCTTTCATAGTATGCAGTGCTGGAGAGGTATGAAAGCAGTCAAAAGTATTATAATCCTTTCAGGGGAGGAACCTCCTACAGCAGGAGATGTGGAAATATTCCTGTGGAATCAGAAATTTTAGTGATTGCTGCCTCAGTTTACCATTTTTATAAAATGAATGCTGATTTACCTGCACTTTATAGATGCTGTGGGAGGTGACCTACTGAAATTGTTAATCATTGTAAATTTAAACAGTGTTATTTAGCTAGATTGAGAGTACTTGTGAATAATTGTAACCATGGGCTGAATTCATAATTGTAAGGCATCTTTTGTTTAAAAAATTCCCACTGAGAGCATTTGTATCACCTTCACTGGTTTAAAGTACCTTAATGATTTCTCCAAATCAAATATAAGCCCCCTTCTTCTCTCATTGTTAACCTAAGATCTGCACAATATTAATAGTAATAGTAGTAGCAATAGCAGCAGTAATAATAACATTAATGGCAATAATAGTCACAGAATCACAAAGTGGTAGGGGTTGGAAGAGACCTCTAGACAACATTTAGTCCAACCCCCCTAGGTAAATCAGGATCAACTAGAGCACATCACACAGGCTTGCATCCAGGCAGGTTTTGAAAGTCTTCAGAGAAGGAGACATCACAACCTCTCTGGACAGACTGTTCCAGTGCTGTCACCCTCACAGAAGAAGTTTTTCCTTATGTTATCATCATAATTGTAAGAATCATCACCATAATAATGAAGCACTCTGGTTTTGGTGACTAAGAAACTTCCCGTTGATTTCAGTGGCTGATAGATGTATAAGATCAAGTCATCTAAGCTTAACCTCCTTGACTGGATCATTGTATAAAACATTGTGTAGAACTGTTGATGTCACTGTTGTAGCAAAAATTCACAAAACAGAGCTTTCAAAGTCTAATGATCTCCAAAGATATTAAAAGTCACACAGTCAACTGAGATACTGGTTTTGTGGCACAGTGCAGTTTCTCCCAAGCTGTTTCTGGATAACTCAGTGTTCCATAGGTGATAATTACTAATTTCTCTTTTCATCCCACAGGAACCAATGACCTTATAATCTCTTTTCTAACATCCCCTTTTCCCTGACTGATGCCATACACATTTTTCTCTCAGACTGTCTAATTGAGTAGCATAATTAAATTAAACTCAGAGCAGTTATTTCCAGTCCAGAACTGCTTTGAAATTGCTATTTCTATTTCAGACCTAAAAAATATCTGTTATTTTACTCCGATATTTTTTTTTCCTACAAATTTAGCCATGTGGTAGTTCAGAAACATTTATCACCTTTCTTAAATATCTTTATTTCTTGAAGTCTTTATCACTCTAATTGTATTTTAAATAAAAAGACATAAGCATCCATGTTTCAGACTGTATTCAGAGTTTTTTGAAATGTTTTCTATAATTCCATTTGCAGTCTAAGAAGTGTTATTACGAAGAAAAATGGGAAGGCCATGTTCTATAGTCACTCATTATATAAAGCTGATAAAAAAAAAGAAAACAGAAATGCCTGGAGATGGTCAGTCAAGGCATCGATTTTCTGCTAAAGTATTCTAAACTCTCCATCTGAAGGGAGCTGTTGTTTTGTTTTGTTTTGTTTTTTTCCTATAGACTAGTACAGTTGTGGAAATAAAGAAAAATTAAAACCTATATCTAACTCAAAAAAGTAATCACATCCAATTTAAATCCAGTAAGCACCTCTGGTAGAAGTCTGTATGTATATAGGTAGGCATCATCTTATTATGCTGTATTAAGTTACTCATTGTCACCTGAAATAAACAATTGTAAGACTTTCTATTCTGGCTCAAGGACAGGACCAAAAAGTGAAAAAGTAGTCAAATGTCAGTCTTGTAGAGGATAAATGTATTTTGGACTAGCAACTGTTTACTCGTTTGTTTTTTCCATTTCCTCTAAATTAAACAGCATTGTATTTTTTGTAATTTTTTTTTTGCCACTATCTTATATCAAATTCTGAGTTAGTAAATGATCTGATTTCCAGGCTATGACATTCACATTTTTTGTTTGTCTTGGTTTCCAGGAAATATTCTTTCTCTACTTTTCCTCAGGGAATGTTAAAAAGCATCAAAAAGAGACGCGGCAATGGCACTTTCTTAAACCAGAGCCCACCCCTGCAGAAGAGCCTTGGTTTGAAGGAAACCTCTAGGAGCAGCACCTGTCCCCAGCAGAGGAATTGCCCAGACCCTGTTTATGTCCTGGACATGGTGGTGGCTCATGTCAGCTTGGCAGTGATGCCATCCTGACAGTTTCTGCTGTCTGCAGATCTCTCATGACTGAAATACAGCCCCGTGATTACTCTCATCATAACTATTATCCCAGTTCAACACAGGAATAGGGGGAAAAAAGATGGTAATTACTCCCTAGTTATGACTGCTATGTTGTAACAAATTCTTTCATATAAGAAGCCATATCAGGAAAGCTAATGAAAGTTTAAGACAATATAAATAAAGTGTTGACTTCCTTAGGGGAAAAAAAAAAAAAAAGAAAAGTCTCATTCAGCTACAGATAGAGAAAAATTAGCAAGAGTAGAGAATCTCTCCTGTGTGTCTGCATGCCAACTCCATCTGTTTACTTTTGTGGCATGACTGAATATCCACTAACCCTGCTTCTGAAAGATGCTTTACTTTGAGATCAAGCTCTAGATCACAGACCTCTTAATAATTTTCCCAGCGTACTGTGAACAATGACTATGGGCTTGACATACTAACAGGTAATTCAGATACTGGTAAGCCCACCTCTATCACCTAGATAATGATTCCCTTCTCCCTTCCAATTTTATTACATGAAAATAAGAAATAAACTAATGCAGAGTCATGTGCATGTGCAAAACATACTATGGTGTGTGAATTTACAGACAAGCGATTAATCTATTAATCTATAGTAACTGTCCTGGGAAGACTCCTCTCCCACTATGTACTTTGGGATAGCAAATTCTGTTTTCACTCAAAGACAAGCAACTTAACATGAATTTGTGCAAATGACCTTACTCTGTAAATTCACTCTTACCACCAGTTTGCTTTGTGGTAGATTGTTCATAATTTCAGATACTAAAGCCTGACTACAAATGAAACTCCACATCTTCATCTCTTACCAGTGCAAGAAGATACCTATATGGGGAAAGTCTATATGACAAGTATGTATGGACAAGTTACATCAGCAGGAAGCACTGGTACAATGGTATAATTGTAATTGTAATTGTAGCACTATATTACTAGCCCTTTTCACATTGCAATCAACACAATAAATGCAAAACTTGTGCATAGATTGGATCTAATATATGTGCTAACATATAATAGAAAACTACCCTTCGTCTGATTAAAATGATGGAATAATATGCACACAACCACCTCTCTAAGCAAAACCCACAGTATTTGGATTTTCAGTGGCCCCATGATTACAAGAACAAAAATGGATCAAAGTTAATTTGCAGCTTATCACCTTCATAGAATCGACTGCTTGTCTTTTGCATATGCCAATTTTTTTTTTTGTAGATTAAAATACAGATTAATTTCCTAAAAATTGATCCATATTATATGACAGTGGAAGAATAAACAGCTAATGAGCAGATCATTTTTCCTCACTGAAAAGCAAACAAATACAAAATAAATTATTTTCTTTATTATTTGAAGGGTGACTAATGAACCAGTTACTTTCAGATTATTTGAAATGCAAGCAAACAGTTTTACTTTACATGCTCCAAGTACCAGCAATGTAATGGTAGACATGGTCCTAATTTTAGCCCAGGTGTTTTTTCAGTCTAGGACAATGTTTGTGAATGGAGGACTATAACATTTTAGAGCACCACAAAAAATGCGAAGAGATGCAGAAAGTTAGGAAAAAAGTACTTTTCTAATTGCCTAATGCCTACTTATACCAAGAAGAGGAGATGCTGCTATCATTACTAGCTACACATATGTATGTATAGATATGTCAAGGGCAAAGCAAAGTGCCTTAGTGTGCTGTCCCTAGTATAGTTCCCACAGGCACAGAAATAAGCACTTACACCCATGCTGAATAACTGTAGAGTTGTCACTTTCCTGCCCTGAGGATGTTGATCTCCAGCTGTCCCAGAGATCAGTTGAGAATGGGCTGTTCTTCTGAGAAGTCTGAGATGCTATAGTACATGCAGTGTAGCCTGATACTCAAAATGCCAGGCATACACATAGGAGCAAAAAGTCAATGCAGTGGCAGGTACTTAGCATCTTGAGCAATCAGGCCAGAAGACATTCAGCTTCTCTTTAACTTCCCACATGTGGATCAAGGGGGGCAGAGCCCATGAATAGTTCAAAGCTCTTAGAGGAGCAGGTGTACTTTGTCATCCTTTCAGTTCTGCACTCTCTCTCACCTTGCATTTCTTATATCTTTTCTACTAAAACAGCAGGAGAAATAACCTGCTCTGTACCTGGTCTCTCTAATTAAAAGCTTTATTTCATCTTTGTACAGATTGCATGTGCTTACTGGCAGGAGTTTCATCAAAGAATAATACTGTATTTAGTCCCACTAGTCATCTCCAGGTCAACAACAGAGGTATGGTCCAGTGGAGGAACAAGGACTATTAAGATGACTTTCCATCTTCAATCACTCACATACTTTTGTTTTATCCTCATCTTTGTTTCAGTTCTTCCTTCTCCCTTTCTGTAAAGAATAAATTCTTTTGCTCTGCACATTTTTTTAATTTATTTTTTTAACACATCTATGTGTAGTGCTTTCTGTATTAAAAAAACCCAAAAACATTTATGTCCCTTGTCACTGCCCAACAACAGGCTCCCCTTAGCATGAAAATGATGCAGTGGTTAAATAGAATTACTTCTCCAAATTCTCCAAAATGGCCTGGAATAGCTTCACCTACAGTTTGTTGACTCTAGAGCTGTTTCATACTCACCCTAACTCTATCAAATAAAGGTGCTTCTTGCTCTTCTGTGTCTCTGAAGGTTTAAAAATAAATTTACCAGGAGCACATATATATATATGTGTATATAAAAAAACCTCAATTGTCTTAGCATCTGTCATGGTTTAGAGTTGAGCCCTGGGACTGCTTGCTCACTGTCCTCCCCACCCACCATCCCCCCATACAGGAACTAGAGGCAGAAAAGTGAAAAAATCCCACAGGTTGAGATGAGGAGGTTTTAATACAACAATGCAACAGAAGAAAACAACAATAAACAGCCACAATAAGAACAATGAAACAATACACATAGAAGCAGCAGCAAAATGAACCAAGAAGAGAGACATGGCCACCTGCCCCCAACCTCCCTTGAACTCCCTCACTTTGCGGGGTCTGCCCCCTGCCTTTATATATTGGGCGTGACATCAGTATGGTAACACATTGCCTGGTCCAGTTGTCTATCTTGATTGTGACCCCCATTGAATCTGCTGGTTAAAATTAACCCTATCGTATCGAAGCCCAGGACAGCATCCTAAATCTGGTCAATCCTGATGGAATCTAACTGGCATGAGACAGTGGGCTCATGTTAGGAATATCTGAAATATTTTCAACAATAATATCACAAATTACAATAGGAGCTCTACATTTCAGTCCCTTACCTTCAAACCATCACTCCACTGCAACTTCATTATTTTCTGGGCCATACCAAAGTGCTCATTTTTCCATTCTTAATGCAAGATGCCAAGTATTGTGAACTAGCTTTCTGCTTGGATTTAATATTTTCTCTCTTATAAGCCATCACTGTTCACTGCTAGCTTTGAATAGTAAGCTCAGTATAAAATAACAATTATTTTGTCCCAAATCTGTTTATTTTCTTAGTTTTAAATATCTATATTTAGACTCAATCCTACAGATCAGTTTGAATAACATTTTTCTTCAGTTTGAGCTTCCAATATGCAAAAGACTTCAGCATTTTGTGATACATAATAGATTTTATAGCAGGTTCAAGTAGATTAAATGTAATATTTTTTTTCTGGACTAAAAAGAAAATCACTAATGTTATTTGTGCAAGCCTTTCCGTTTTGTAATCCATTCAAAATCCATCTAGACATGGTTGTGATTTACATATTTCATGAGATGGGTGGAAGTGCTAAACAATATCCATATATATATTTATCTTCTCTAGAGACTTTCCAAATCCACCTGGATCTGTTCCTCTGTGACCTGCCCTGGGTGATCCTGCTCTGGCAGGGGGGGTTGGACTCAATGATCTTCAGAGGTCCCTTCCAACCCCAAACATTCTATCATTCTATGATTCTATTAAAATCCTCTATTATTTGTCCCTGCTCTGAATTGCTGGCATATTCAGATGGTCATGGTGACAAATTCACTCTATCTCTCCCTCCAGCACACGGTCCCAACTTCTCTGTGTTTTCTAGAGGAAATGTTTAGTAAATGGGGGTTCCACTCCTGGAAGAAGAGCAGCATGGAGGTGGCCCTCAGCCAAACCCATGGAAGCCAGATGGGAAATAGGGAAGGAGGGTGGCAAGACTGATGGCCTTGATGCATTGTTCTCAGGGAAGTCCATGTGGGGCAACTTTGATTCCGTGAACACAGATACTGAAGTAATGGGTGACAAATGAAGGTTAGTAATAATAATTGTCATTGCATTCAATAATATTTTGCTCTGGTGCAGTGCCTTTTATCTTCCCAAAACAATTGTAAATGACTCTGTTAAATAAAGTGATTAAAAAACACCTAAACAGCCCTACACATAATATGAAGCTGTGTGTGGTGTGTGCTGTGCCAGTGTTGCCTGCAATCACAGACAGGTTCAGTCCAAGACAAATCATACTGAAAAATCATTCTGATGACATTCTCACAGTGTTTGGGGATACAGAAATTACTTTGGACATGGAAATATTTTTTTTTTCCTCTCTTTGCAATATAATTTATTATTCTCAGCACATAATCTGAAGGCTTGTTTGAATACAGGGAGTTGTGTCATTCCTCTTCATGAGGAAAGATTTCTTACTGCAAAACATTCCTACATGCTACTTCCCTGCCCTAAGATAAAAGTGTATAGGGCAGCTTTCTCACTGTCTTCTTTCTCATTCTTCAGTCAATTATTTTACATAAATCTACAGACAAGTGATCTGTCTCTTTTCTCTTCTTTCCTTTCCTCCATTTGTTTTCACTCTGAACTTCATTTGGTACCTTAATTATGCAAAGAGCCCTAGGATGGGGGAGGAACATCCTGCTATGGGGCTGCCTCAGACAAAGTCCTTGTTCTTCTCTCATCTTGGGTGAAGAGTCTGCACACCATATGCACTCCAAAAGCAAATTATTTGAAGTGCAGTAGTCATGTCAAAAGAGTACTGCACTGGAGATAGTGAACCCTACTCACTGGGGCAGGGCTTTTTTTCTCAAGTTTATACTGCTTCTCTGACACCAACTCAAATCTCTGCTTGAGTACCAAGGAAGCTTCCCTTACAGGGAATTTCAGTGTAATCTGTGTGGTATGCAAATGTCCTTAGTGATAAAAATTTTGATTACTGCAAATATATATAGTATATGTATAAATTCAAACATATCTATCTGTATACTTATATGTACATACATATGTATACACCCGCACATTCATCCTCTGTCAGTAGTGGTGATACAAGTAAACCAACCTTATGATCAGTGAGACAGATTAAAGATATATAACATGAACAGAGGCATTTGCCTTATCAAGTGGAAAAAGGAACAAATGTAAAATTGCTGATTCAAGGAGAACATCTTACTGCACTTAGTTTATTAGATAGGCACTTTTTGTTCCACCATCTCTTCCATAATGCAGCTAACTCTGTCATCAGATTGTACTTGGAAGTGTCAGAGTTCATTTAAATCATGTTATAGAGGGGGGAAAACTTTTCAGAGACGGGATTTAAAAGCATTTACAAGACTGAATCAAGGAGGGATTCTTAGTGAACAGGATCTTCTACAAGGAAGGTAATTTAAGTTCAAACACCACCTCCTATACTTATGAAAAGAGAACACTTCAAAGAAGTAAAGCTCTTCTTCAGTCCACAAAAGTTTTTTAAATTGCATCTAAGAATTTAAGTGTTTGGTCTGGGAAAGTTGCTTGGTAATGTTTGAGATTTATCTGACCTTTAGTTGCCTAAGGGAAACTTCAGCTGGAATAAGCACCAGCTATGTATGTGTGCTTCACCATATATTATGAAATAAAAGCTTCCTTTTATCCTTTTACTTGTGTTTGTGCATTAAACATTTATGAAAAAATATACTACTTGGCCTGAGGTGTGATTTGTGTTTTGTTTCACGAAAGAGACTGCAGTTCAAATCGTCTGCATAAAGCCGCCAGATTTATTAACAAAATCAGCAAATGTAAGTCCCTAGTACAAGACAGCAGATATTTTTTACAGTGGCACAGGAATTTGAATGATAAATCCAAAATACATCCTCCTGTCCTGAAGACTGAGTAGAGATTACAAACAAGCCCCTTAAATGTGAAGACCTGTTTCTCCCTGGAGAGCCATTGCTTGACCCACCCCAAACCTGGTCAGCAAAACACTGGAAAAGGTTGTATGGTAGGAAACAAGTCTGCATAGGCTGGGTACACTTGTGGACTGAACAGTCTTTGCCGACTCTTCTTTGATGAGATACCATGAAAAATCTACTGTACAAATCATAGAATCATTGAATCATTTAGGTTGGAAAAAATCAATGAGATCATTGAGTCCTATAACTCATTAAGTTAAATCATGATGGAATTAATGCTAAAATATAATTTTAAAGAAGATTTTTCTTTTAGTAAGGAAGAAATGTAACAGTAGAGTCTTTAAATATTCTTTGTCTTCTTGGCCTAAGGATGAAAATTAAATGTAACAAAGCACAATTTTCCACAGGACAGGTAATATCTTTGAGAAGCATGTTTTGGGGAAAAGATTTTCAGATTCTATATTTGATTTGAGATATGTACCTTAGGTTGGATCTAATGACTATTGATGTCTAAAGGAACAGTTTTATTCCTTAATGCTTAGTCGTTCCAGATATATGTTAAAGTTTTAATATTTAATAGTTCAGGTTGCATATCATATCAATTAATTTCCATGGTGATAAGGGTTTATTTTCCTCATCTCTCATTACTTGATGAAGGAATGAGAGGGAAGAAATTTATACACAAGTGCTTGATGAAATTAAGATTTTACCAAGAAAAATAGTTACTCAGACACAGAAATGTTTATAATTAACTGCTGGTAGTATAATTTTATAAAGGTGTGACTGACGTACCAGCCACCCATCCTGACAGGGAGAATCATAGCTGGAGGAACCACATTTCCAATATGAAGGACAAAAGGTCTCAGGAAGAGGCTAGAGGACAGGAATATGTCCTGATGTGTTTCTGCCATGAAAATAACCTCCCAGTTAACACATGAGGTGGAAGTAAGAATGTTCCTTTTGTCCCAGAGTAACCTCTGTTCCTACCTCCACCCACCTCGTGCTACCACCTTGAAAGCCCATAATCCTTTCCAAAACATCCTACACCCAAGGCTGCCTGCATGTTCTGAGTTTGATCATAGCCCCACAGTACCATATCACGCCCCACAGCCCTCACACGCTGTCCTGCCCTCTTCCCAAAATTCCTTACACCTTCTGTGCCAGTGTCAGTATCTGGGAAGCCTCCTCTGTACCTGTTAGTCTGCATCAGACCTCAGTGCATCATAATGTCATGGGTGGGTGGTCTTGCATATTTTATAACAATACACACTCACACAGACACTTACAGAGTGAACTGGGGGCTGGGAAAAAGAAGCAGTCTGGATAATGTAGTATATGTGCTATCTCTGCTCTCACTAATGCCAAAAGGCTGCAAATCGGACTCTGGGTATGCTCAGTGTCATGGCTTTTATATATTCTCTTATGGTTTTGAAAACTTTCAGTTGTGAAGAATATTAATCTGTATTTTCAGACTTTAGTCTGAGAGTCCAAGGCAGTTAAATGGAGAGGAAGGACAGGAAAGGAACTGTGAAGCTTCAGATACAGTCAATCATTGTGTAACATGTGACACAATCACTAGAGAGGGAATGGTAAGTTACAGCTTTGTGAGCATGTCCATAACTCGCAATAAGTTTGTGCCTGCTTTCTGATGAACTGGCACAGCTACTTTATACTTGGCTTGCAAAACCCATATGACCTACTCACAGGAAATTTCGATTCATAATCCAAAAGAATTATCATATAAATTCTACTGTAAGGATAGGGCTTATATCCTCACATAATGTGTTGGGTTTTTTCCCTTTGGGATTCCCCTGTATTACTGAAAGTGTGTGAAATATTTTCTAGCAATACTTTTCAAAATAATAGTAAAATTTTCTTAAAAGAATAAAAGTGATTTTTTTCATCTTCCTCACTTCCTCACTAATCCTTTCTAAAACGCATGGTAGAACATTTTAGATCAAAACACTAGGCCAAAAAGGACTGGTTTTTTTCTCTGTATTAAATCCTTATACTCCAATTCTTTCAATTCTTCACCTTTTGAAATGAAAGGAAAAATAAATAAAATAAATGTATGGGGAAATAAAAAATATAATCAGGAAATAATGAGCTAGAAAAGTTTGAATTGAACAGTGTTGAACCATTATTTTTAATTTGCTTCATTTCTCTTAGGTAATTGACAAAAAAAAAAATCTTTCTGCTTTAAAGGAAAAATCACCACAAATAGTAAAATTTTCAGCATGTTTGAAAAGTTATTTTCAGCAAAGAAATCACTGATGGAAAACCTATAAACAATTCTTACTCCACTGAAGTCTAAGCCACTCAGCTTGAACCACAACATAAATTTTATAGATTAGTTGTAAACTGTCTAAAAGAAACATGTCTTCAGTTTAGAATCTGACATTTTTACAGTTGTGTAAGTTGGAATGAAGAAGGGTTCAAAAATGTTTTATTTACTAGCTACATACATTTTTATCTTGTTCAGTTCACTTCAACAGTAAACAGTCCTAATGTTCTTAATTAATCTCTTTGTGACATTTTTATGTTTATAATGATCTTACTGCTTGCCATTGCACAGTCTTTGGATAACCAGAACCAAATGCAGCATTCAATGTGTGGTTGTGCAATTTTATCTGATGATTTCATAGTTTCAGGATTATTTCTATACCACTGTTTATGCTTCTGGAAGATTTCCATATGCATGCATGTGCTTTTACTACCACAGTCACAACTGGACTAAGGTTTATTTTGAATGTGAAATGGTCCTTTACTTTTAGCTGAGAGGTTAGTTAAGTCATACTCCACCAAATGTACTGGAGTATGTCCAATTATTGTCTTGTATTTATCTATAGTGAACTACAGCTGCCTCCATGATCTGTAGAACTATCTGAGAATTATAGGGTGTCCCTAGCCTTGAGGGGGGTGCTTCATCTGGGATTGGTGCTACCTTGCTCTCCAGGCCCTTCTCTGACTCACTAGCAGTGTTACACATGTGATTGCACCCCACTGTTATCCTTTTACCCTGCTGGAAATGGACCATTTTTTCTACTTTATATTCTTTCTTAATCCCTGGCAGTACTTGATATTTCATATCATGACAACTTGTGTTCCTTAATAGCTTCTTGTAATGTACTGTTTCAGAAGCTTATGAATAATATCTGATGAATCACAGATTTAAAATGCTTCCTGAACATGCAGGGGCCAGGAAATAAAAGCGGAATCAGAAGATGAAAGTAATTTTGAATTATGTCAGTAAATCCAAAACTAAATAGACTACTTACTCAAAGTAGAGAAATACTCTCCTTCTGCAGAAAAGACATAAGCTCTGAAACACAAAATGGAGCTTGAAGATGCACTAATGCATCAAATTGTTGATCTCTTTAAAAGTTAATTGAAAAATATCCCTCCTAATCCTGCCTAAATTGGGTCTCCATTCTTAAGGTTACAGACCTAGGTCTGTGTGTCTGATGGGTGGTGCTGGGACGGCACAAAACCAGAATTGGAAACTCCACAGATGTTAGTGACCAAAAGTTTTTGACAGAAGAAGATTTTTAGAAACACAGTGGGAAATACAATTACTTCTAAGGGCAGGCTGTACCTGACTGCAATGTGATGAACTCTTAATATATGTTATTGTAGTGGTTGGGAGGTCCAGTTAGAAGCCAAGTCTGTATTTCACTGTGTGTTTGCACACAGAAAACAAGTGTCTTGAGGAATGTTTCAGCCACTTGAGATTTGGAGCCAAACCCATCATTTCTTTCTCCCCTGGCACAGAAATGGGAGATGTGTACATCACTGAGTTCAGTGGGAAGCTGAGAGTCACCAAAAGCAAAGTGCCAAATTGGGCTGATTAGGAAATAGTTCTCTCTGTCCTTCATCCCCTTCTGTCATGTCAGAATTGTGACATTTTGCTAAAATCCAAACCACTTAATAAATCCATGAGGAAGCGAAGTGTATTTTGTCACAAGATGATATCATCCTGTCATCTGAAATTGACAGTTCATGGACTTGAAAGCCTGGGTGTCCCTCAAGGGAGCAGTCCAATATTAAGATATCTTTTCACAAACCCACTGTAGTTTCCTTACTTTTATGGCTTCTGAGACATTGTCAGCCCTGGGGTCCTACAACTAGCATGTGTGGAGAGGGAAACCCACAACAAGTTGTTCTGGGAATACACTTGTCTTCCTTCTATTTATCCTTCTGGGCAATTTAATATTTCTTTTAAGATTGGAAAATGGTATTCCTCTCCCTTCCACTCTTCCTTTTCTTTTTAATGATAATTCTGTAATGAGATCATTTCATGCTTCAGATCTACTTTTTTTTGTTGTTGTTTTTTTTTTTTCCCCCTGGTTTCCCTTGTACTTACCAATGCAAACTACTAAATGAGAAAAATACAGAGATGGCAATCAAAATAGTGTCTGCAATGAAGAACCTATAGTAGCTGCAGATTGCACAGGCATACCCAAAGTAGGTCTAAAATTTGCATGTTTGAAAGCTAATAACAGCTTCTTCAGCTGCAAAGACTTATTGACCAGCTTTTATAACACCTGCAGAATCCTTCACTGCTGCTGGAGAACCACCCTTGTCCAGTGCTATAACCATTAATGAGTATTCAGCTGGCTGCTGTGACTGCAATTTTAGAAGATGCAATGTTATATTTGATTATAGCGTAAGACATAACCAACTGAGATTATATACCAAGTAGTAAAATTGTACATAAATTAAGAATACAGAATGAAGCTGTTCTTACCTGCAAATTTCCATTACAAGGAGCTTTTCTAAACCATAATTTTCTTGAAGGATAAAAAGACAGTGGTTCCCATAGTGATGAGAAAAAGGATATTGGAAGGAAAATGTGGAGGTGTCTTGAAATAACTAGCAAAAAAAAGATCAGCACTGTTGACGAAATGGTGAGTAAACATAGAACCATGGAAATGTATAGCTGAATCAAAAGAAAGGCACAAGATATGGGCTGCTCTAAGGGTCAGGAAACACTGTCTTGTGGAGGTTAGATATGTATGATTTTTGTATGTGGGAAAGCTAAGTTCAAAATAAAAAGCATAAACATCATTTTTATTGATGGATATGGAAGTACATTTTTTCCCCTCCAAGTGTATTTATTTTGAATTGGTTTGGTTTTAAAGAAAACAAACAAACAAAAATTTTACATGGAAGTGGTTTATGTTATGCTATTAAAGTCCTATTTTAACAACTTTTCAGAAATTGCTATAATTATATTGCCTTTTTGTAGATCATCAACATAGTGAGTCTGAATTTACACATCCAGGATTTATAGAGATTATAGTGATGGTATAAAGTTAAGATCAATCTTGAATTCTTGAATCTATTCAAATTTTCATTATAACACATACAGACTAAATGTCTGTATGTAGATACATTGTTAACAAAATTTCTACAGCATTTCTACCTCCTGATCCCTCCAAGGAGTTAGTGCATGTTAGAGATTATATGTACTTGGAGCTTTAAAATGTATGACTGCAGCATGGTAAATAAACATCTAATTTTCAACTTTTTGGACATGTTCAATCACCAGATTTGAAGTATAATGAAGGAATAAAAAATCATTCTGTGATTTTGCCAAAGAAATCAGTCAGATCAAATATAGATACAAAATTATGTAGTAGAAGAAAAAATGTCTTTGAAAGGAAATGTAAAATCCCTTCCAGTGTAGATGAGAATGTGACAGAAAAAAAAAGTGAGGGGAAAAAAAGGGACCTAGAAAAGAAGAACAACCTGAGATCACATATTCATACCCCTAACTGGTCAAAAACTTCAGGGTTTAATCTGTTTTTTTGACAACATGAAAGAGAATTATTAAAACCACACACCCCTTCTTTGAGTCTCAAAGACAACCTGGAGAGAGCACCACAGGGATTTAGTTTAGCATAGGTGCTCTATTATGCCTTTTAACAGAAGCAGGATCAAACTGCAATCTCTTTAAAATATTAGCAGCTTCCTTGCTTGCCTTATTGTTCCTCTGCTATGAAATATCCACCTGACTGTCTCTGGCTGTCAGCAGCTAATAGATTTAACCAGCCAGCTTTATTCACCTCTTCCTGCTTGTCTGTTCTCCAGCTTTCAGGATCTCATGCAACTCCTGAGAGAGAGAATTTAGAACTAAATCTATCAAATGACCTCACATGGAAATAATCCATTTTATTCAATATCTTTTGCCGTGGATTTAGCTTGCAGACTTGATATACAAGATCCTCATTTTGGTGTACTAAACAAGATCAAAGGTGACTCTGACTATTCCAAATTCCTTTGAAAAGCTAATCTGAATCATTATGCTTTAGACAACTTCTCTCCTAGGAGGCTTTTCTTTAATGAACCATTATTCTACATAGCACAGGATCTGCTCTACTAAAATAAACCCAAGCATGTGAGAATTTTACAGCTGCTGCAATTAAAGAGACATTGTCAGGCCAAACTTTTTTTAAAATCATCGTGTAGAGTATTTCTTTGATAGACATTTATATATAATGTATGTATAACATTTAGTGGATCAGCCAAGAACTTTTTCAAAAATATTTTAAATCCAGATATAATTTTCTGTTGCCAAAATGCAAAAACTGAATAAGGAATATAATTCAGTGTTCATTATGACAGAAAGAACTTTTGCGTTCATTGCTTTGTTCGAGCAGAAGTCAAGAAATGATCTTAAGAAATGCTAGAACCTGATCCAGTGGAACTGAATTAAATAGAATTGAAAATTAAAGTGATTTGAAATCTTTAAGCTCTTTGTGTTTCAGCAGGTGATGCTGCACTTAGTGGTAGCATTAAGAGCATCTGATTTCTTCTGAAAATAGCTCTGGACAAGAATATCTTTGCAGTACTCCAAATATGGTAACTGTAGGTACTAAAACATTGAAAGTATTGTCATGAAAATATTCATAAGACTAGGGCTTGAAAAGACAAGTATCCATTTTCCATAAGAGAGGCTGATTCCATTATCTGATTTCCTGTAAGAAAATATGTGGGTAAGTTTTCATGTTTATTTATAGCTGCTGCTTTCATTATATCTTGCTTTCTTATGTGCCATTTCATGCATTATGCAGGAGTGAAAATGAAACAAGACCGAGTGAAAATCTGGCTACAGATCAACCCTGAATTTCATCAACTTACATCTCCTCAAGTCTTTGAAAAAGAGTATACTTTCTGCTGCTGGGGAGAGAGGCATGTGCTGAGTCACGGCAGTACCCAGGAGCAGTCTGTGCTCCCCATTGGCCAAGGGGGAGGAGGCCCATCAACTGGGGAGTGCACTGAAGAAGCACCACCCAGAAATTTCAGACCCATCAAACCCATGTCTCTGTGGCAAAAAATAGAGAGCCATGTCTGAAATACGGCCATTTTTATGTACCAAAAGGAGCAAAACAAAGTCACTTTCACTCTCATTATCTAGACAACCTTCAAGTATTACTGCATCTAATATGATGTACAGAATTTCCAGTTGCAGGTAGTTGATGCCTCCTTGGGCATGGCATTGATACAATGCCTTTGCAGATTATCAGCACTGGATATTATCGACCCAAAACTTATGTCGCCTTTAAAAGTCTAGGGACACCCTTTGTATCTTTTAAAATATAAATTTTATTTCTATTTTCTCTTTGCTGAACTTCCAGGAATGACCCTCCCCCCCCCCCAAAAAAAAATCCACAAACCAAAACCAAACAAAAACCAAACAAACAACCAAACAAAACAAAACAAAAAAACCCCCAACAAAACAACAACAAAAAAAAACAACCCACGCACCCTAATCCTCATGGCTATTTCTAATATTTTTTAATTCAACCAGACTTCACTCATGAGAAAGATATTTTTACTCTTTTAACATTCGATTTCACCAGTCTTCTGTAACTTTTCTATTATTTGAGAAAGCTCCATAAGGCATTTTATTACAGGTAATAATATGACATCTGATTAATACAGCCACCATTATAATTACAAAATCCTTGTTCCAAGAAGATAATTACATTTAATTTTATTTTGATTCAATTATATTAGTATATTACACTTGTATTTTAATTTTCCATTTTTGAAGTTACATTATGATAGGGAAGTTTGATTTCTTTGCAATTTTGAATGTTTTTAAAGTTTATATTTGGTCTCAATAATTATATAATCAACAGAAATCATACAGATATGTTTAAAAGAACCTGCTGCTACCCATAATATGATTTTTCTTTTTCTGTAATTTGGCCAAAATCCACAAGAGTAAATGAAGTGTCCAGTAAAATGTTTAAAATTAGTCGTTTTCTGCTACATGGCAACAGATATTGACATACCATCTGAAGACATGGCAAACTTTGGTGTAGATTCTGTGAACAGAATGGGTTTAAATAAACATCTGTGTCACTTTCTGTTAAATACAAAGCATTATTATCATTAACATTTTAACATAAACTAAGTCTTACCAAGAATGATGTGTCATCTTCAGGTAACATCTTCCTACCAGTTACCTGTCTCAAGCAGAAGAATGATGCTAATGTTCAAAAGGCATATGTGCACAAAAAGAAATCCTTAAAGTTAAATAACATTCCTTGAAAAATGTCATAAATGCAAAATTCACTTAAATCCCACTCTCATGGCATTTCTGACTGTGGCAAAGCTTTAAAAGTCAAAGACTTAATGAGAATTTCTCTGAGCAGAAGTAACGATGTCAAGATTTATTTAAATTAGCACAATAGTTAGATGATTAATGAAATCAAGGTTGCAAGCATCATATGCAAGTTAGGTTATTTATATATATATATCACTTAAAGGCTTTTCCTTTTCCTTCCTGCCCACACAATTATTTTTCATAAAACACTTCCATAGCATGTTCTGGAAAACCACAAAACTGACATTTTAGAGACATTACAGTCCCTGCATGTTCACGGAATGAGGAACACACAGAAACAAAAGTACAAATATCAATGTACTGCCCTAGAAATGAAGTGTCAGTCTGACTCTGAACATTTATAAATCAAAGAAGTGAGATTATTATCCACTTGGAATTTTCCCCTCCAGGGTACCCAAAAGCATGCCAATTAGTGCCAGTTGTGCTGACAGCTATTCATTAAGTTTATCAGGAAACTGCTCTGAGATTTAGGGGTTTTATTAATTCCTCTAAAAGAATCAGAGCTGGTGCTTTATCCATAGTGGAAAATCCTAATGTTTTCTTTTAAGATAGCTCATGTATGCTTCAGTGCGGTCAATAATAATTTTAGTGAGGATCATAAATGGCAGAATATGCTGCTTGCTTTGCTCTTGGCTGCTGAAATAAAGGAACCAGCATTTAAAAGCAGTTCTGGCTCCAATGTCAAGTCCTCTGCTTGTCTACACATCATAGCAGGGTCTCATCATGCACATACTGCGCCTGAGCATTTCATTTTCATGCATACGTTCAGGTCAAGCAAGCAAGAAGAAAAACAGGAAGAAATTTTCTACTCTCCTATACTTCAGAGGAAAGCAGCTGAGATTTTCCTCTCTCCCTACTCCTCAAATGGGTGACCTTAGCACAATCTGTCTCACACAAAAGATACTCTTCTCTCATGAGGCAGTATTTACAAGTGTAGACTTCAACTATTTTGGATTCTGAGATTCAGTCAGCTGATTTTAACTTTGAGTTCCAATGATTACACTTTCCTTTAGAAAGAAACTTTGAACTCTGTCTCCAATTTTTACTTAGTATCTTTCCATTTCCTGTCACCACTTACTCTATTTTATGAAACATGTAAAGTTGCAATGACATCTGTTATTTTATATATCTCTACCTTTATATATGCCTTGTATGTATCTCTATCATATAGCCTTTGTCTCATAAGCACATGAAACAGGCTTGACCATTAAAGTCCTTCTCAAAGAATTCAATTTCAAAATATATTTTTATTTTTTATTTTTAATGACTTCTTTTGCTGTGCTATAACTTCAGGCAGGATGGCAGAACTGAAAATAGTATTGGTACTAGGAAAGCAACAATAATTAATACAATCTAAGCATCTCCATCTAAGTAATCTCTTTTTTATTCTTTTTCTTCATGCTTCCAACGTATTGAAGCTAAGACTTGAGAAAGAGAATTGAGGCATTTGCCTCAATGAAAATAATGTATATAAATGTGATACTTTTTCTTCTCATTTTTTTCTTTTTTAACAAAGGCATTTCAATTTACTTTTATTCACTCAAATCCCAAAAAGTGTGTATGAAAAAAAAAAAAAATTCCTGTATGGTGTGGCTTTGAATTCTTATCTTTCAAATCCTTACAAATGGGACCAGCATATTTATTATTAATAACCCTAATTTCACAGCCTCCCGATCTGCACATCACCACTATCTTACATAGCTTTAAGTGAAATGTGTGTGTATATACACATATACACATATGGGTTACCTGTGTTCACAGAATCACAGAATTTCTGTGTTTGGAATGCACCTTTTAGATCAAGTCCAACCATTGTCTACTCTACCGGGAACACTACTACACCATATCCTTGAGCACCATATCTAGACAGCTTTTAAATACATCCAGGGATGATGATTCAACCGCTTCTCTGGGCAGTCTGTTCCAGTCTTTGATAATCCTTTACGTATAGAAGTTTTTCCTAATGTCTAACCTAACACTCCATCCTGATGTAACTTGATGTGATTTCCTCTTGTCCTATCAGTTGTGACTTGTGAGAAGAGACCAATACCCACCTCTCTACAACTTCCTTTCAGGTAATTGTAGAAGGCAATAAGGTCTCCCCTCAGCCTCCTTTTCTTCAGACTGAACAATCCCAGCTCCCTCAGCCTCTCCTCATAAGACTTATTCTCAAGACCCCTCAACAGCTTCATTGCCCTTCTCTGGACACACTTCAGCACCTTGATGTCTTATACTGCAGCACCCAAAACTGAACACGATACTCAAGGTGTGGCCTCACCTGTGACAGTGAGCCAATCAATCCTCTAGTCCTGCTTGACACACCATTCCTGATACAGGCCAGAATGCTATTGGCCTTCTTGCCACCTGCTCACACTGCTAGATCACATTCAACTGGCTCTCAACCAACACCATCAGGTCCCTTTCTCCCAAGCAGCCTTCCAGACACACAGCCCCAAGCCTGATGTGTTGCATGGTGGTGTTGTGGCCCAAGTGCAGGGCTTGGCACCTGCCCTTGTTGGACCCATATGATTGGTCTTAGCCTATTGATCCACCCTATACAGGTCGCTTTAAAGAGCCCTCCTACCCTCAAGCAGATCAACAGGCCCACCTAGCTTGGAGTTGACTGCAGACTTACTAAGATTGCTCTCAATATCCTCATCGATGTCATTGATAAAGATATTAACAAAGCCCCAGCACTGAGCCCTGGGGAACACCACTTGTGACCGGTCACCAACTGTATTTATCTCCATTCACCTCCACTCTTGGGGCATGGTCATTCAGCCAGTTTTTGATCAAGCAGAATGTGCACCCATCCAGGCCTAGGGCAGACAGATTTTTTTCATGAGGCTGCTGTAGGGAACAGTATCAAAGGCTTTCCTGAAACATCACCAGCCTTTCCTTCATCCACCAAGTAGGTCACTTTGTCATAAAAGGAGATGAGATTTGTTAAGCAGGACCTGCCCTTCATGAACCTGTGATGACTGGGCCTGATTGCCTGGTTGTCCTGTAAATGGTATGTTATGGTACTAAAGATGATTTGTTCCATGACCATCCCTGGTGCTGAGGTCAGACTGACAGGTCTGTAGTTCCCTGGATCCTTCCTTCCTTGTTGTTTGTTTGCTTGTTTGTTTGCTTTCTGTGAAAGCACTAAATATAGATATCTACCTTGATGTCATAATTTCAAAAGTCATTGTGTAACTTCAGGATGAAAAGAAAAGAAAAGAAAAGAGAAAGAAAAGAAAAGAAAAAAGAAAAGAAAAGAAAAGAGAAAAAAAGAAAAGAAAAGAAAAAAGAAAAAAGAAAAAAGGTTCTCATGAGAGATTAAATTTTGATTTTACAGAACCATGGCTCTGGGTCAGGTGTGTGTCCCTTCAAGGCTGCTTTGCACAGAGGGCAAAGGAAAGAGCAGAGCTAATAAGAGTTTTTTGAAAAGCAGGCACCTCATTCTTCCTCTTGAATCTGGTTTGAGTTTATGGGCTTACGCCAGCCCTGTCTTAATATATAAGGAGAATTGCATGTCTTTTGAGGTAGAGACAGCAGATTTGGAGACAGGCAGAGGAATGACAAGTTTAGGAACCTCAAGGACCCTCTGTCCTCATGTGTGCATTTGCCTGAGTTAGTTCTATAAGAATAGCTGCAGTCTTGGCCCCTTCATATCCTACAGGAGTTTATGCACTGACTTAAATGGAAATGGGTTTTCAGTCAGAACTAGGGAACTTTTTTTCAGAAGTACTTTTATTAGATTGGAATATAGTTTCCTACAGGAAGTGTCAAAGATAATAATACTAATTCACTTCAAAAGCTTTTTTGCATTTGGCTTCTGTGATCCTATGAATACTTTGGTGTCCATTTCACTTACACTAATATTTTTTAACTTCAGCTTTGAGACTAAGAAATCACATGTGTTATATGCTCTGTTTGGAGAGACTCTTCTTTACTAAATATATTATACTTCACCAGATTAAATTAGGCAGTATTTTGTTTAATAATCATGAGAATAATGAGAAAATAGAGTATATGTTTAAATACATAGCCAGAGCACTAAACCCACTTGATGGGACAATGTAGTAAATGGCATCTAAATTCTCAGTCTTACAGAAATCATGGTAACATTTTAAATTGATGTTACTAAATGAAGGATTTCAATATACACACACACAAAAAAATATTCAGAATTGTCTATAGAAGTAATAGGTCCAATTTTCCAACTAGTGTTACTTCAGAAAACTTCAATTATGAAGACCATTAGTCTGACCTCATTTACCAGCACAGAATTCATTTAAAACTGATTATAGTAGCAACTTATCTGTCATGTTCTCTTTATAATACAAAGAACAAGAAAAAAATCAAATCAATGTAGTAATTATACTAAAAGATCTTAATTTTTCATAATTATTTTTATATGTTAACAAGAAA